>JAGFMF010012145.1:137000-195732 GCA_019455555.1 Galemys pyrenaicus | reverse complement strand
GTGGGGAGCAGAACAGGCAGATGGACTGAAACACACTGCTGAGGGGAGCAGCAGGCGAGGCAGGAGAGGTCTGCTGTGCCATGTGGGTCCCCTCCCTGGTTGGGGATCAAACTCGCACTGCTGTGCTGCCAGTGCTTCAGAGTGTGGCACTCAACTCGCTGTGCCACCAAGGAGGCCCAGATTCATAGAATTTTTAATATTCATTATATTTAGTTAATGGCCAGGAGTCTTGACACTGAAGAACTTTGACTAGTAAAAGTCTCTTCAAGCTTATATGTTAAATCATTTTGACAGGCCACCATTGGTCTTTGGATTATTTTCGACAGAAGATATCCCAAATTCATCTTATACTCTTCCTGTCCTTAACCTGAAGTCATTTTTCTAGAAAAACCTACTTTCTTTTACAGAGAATGCCATTAGAAACCAAGAGCTGCGTGTGAGGAATACTCATTGTTCCTTAGTCTTCATTGTTTGTAGGTTCCCTTTATTGAGGGTCAGGCAAGATTTTATTTAGTGGTAATAACAAAGGCTGTCATTGAGTACTAAGACCCACAGTTAACAGTGCTCCTTCTGGGCCTCCCTGGTGGCGCAGTGGGTTAAGCAACGCACTATGAAACAGACCGCAGCCACTGCAGCACGAGTTTGATTTCTGCTGCTGCCGGCCAGGGAGGGGACCCATATGGCGCAGTGAACCTCTCCTGCTGTGCCCGCTGCTCCCCTCAGCAGTGTACTTCCGTTGATCTGCCTGTTCTGCTCCCCGCTTTCTGTGGTGAATCCTCTCACCCCCCCACACCTCCGGTCTGTATCCCAGTGCTTGTATGCATAAATAAATAAATCTTTAAAAAAAAAAAACAGTGCTCCTTCTATCCAGCTGGGGTAATTAAAGATGGCTGTGAAATGTGCAAAGAAAACTAGAGGGGACTAGGACAGACAGGCATCCTGAGCGGGCTACTGCAGGCTGGTTTGCACCCTGTATTTCAGCAAAGGCAGGCAAGCAATAGTGACTTGATCCAACAGCTCTTCCTCCAAAATACTTGTCAGTGGTTTCAGTCCATTATATCTAAATACAGAGCATTAGCCCTCATAAAACCACATTTTTCAGAAGAAATATACATAAAACATTCATCATCACTGATTGCTTTTTCTTCATCTGTTTCTCCTTAATGTGTCAGTGTTTGAGTCTCTTGAGTTTCTTCTTTTACAACACATACTCCTTTGAAAACAATTCCATCACTTTTACCATCATTTATTTTGGCCGCTTCAGATTTTCATTTATCCAAATATGTTGGCCTAGAAATTGTTGCGGGGCCCTGGTTCTCCAGTTTTCTCTGCAGTGAATCTAAACCTTTTCCCTTTGAGTATGTTTTCAATCCATTTTCTGTTCTTTGTAGACTATCTTTGTGTGTGAGTGAGAAAGTGGGCTCTATTTGTAACTGAGAGATTTGTGGGGTTGCAGAATACTTGGGATTTTACCTTTGAAATGCCACTTCGTCACGTTTAGTGACGTCTGTCCTAGAGACACCAGAACAGATGGGACCAGAGATTGGAGATAGGGGTATTAAAGAGGTGTGTGCTACTGTAGTTTAACTCTGCAAAAAAATGACCAGATTCATGGACTGAAGTGAGGTAAGGGAAGGGTTGATAATTACATAGGGGAGGACATTTTGAAGACTGAGCTAATGGAGGGTGGGAAAGTTTGCGTGCAAAATATCACATAATGCAGCATGTTGCAGTGTGGTTTTTTAAAACATTTTATTTTTTATTTTTGTGTAGAACTGGGGTGTAAGCCAGAGGTGCAGATGCACTTTGACTCTACCCTCCCTTTTATTACAGGACTTATGAGAGACAGAGTGGGGAGCAGAACTGGTGGATTTTCTGGAATACACTACTAAGGGGAGCAGTGGGCAAGACAGGAGAGGTCTGCTGTGCCAGATGTGGGTCAGCTCCCTGGCCGGGGATGGAACTCAGGCCATCATGGTGATAGCACTGAGACTTAACCCCTGTGCCACTGGGGGGAGTCCCAGTATGGCTGTTATTTTTTTTTTTTTTCAAAGATTTATTTATTCATACATACAAGAGCTGGGGTACAGGCCAGAGTCCAGGGTGGTGAGAGGATACACCAGAGACAGAATGGGGAGCAGAACAGGCAGATCAACTTGAAACACACTGCTGAGGGGAGCAGCAGGTGAGGCAGGAGAGGTCTGCTGCGCCATGTGGGCAGCAGGCGGCAGGGTTTGAACTCGTGCTGCAGTGGCTGTGGTTTGCTTCAGAGTGCGTTGCTTAACCCAGTGCACCACCAGGGAGGCCCAGTATGGCTATTTTTTGAGGATGACTTTAAATTGATTTCAGTGACTGATTTATACTCTTTTTTTAAAATGTAGTAATAGAATTGAGTTGCAATTCTGGGTCTTTTTTTCTGTATAATCTTGGCAAATCAATTTGTCTGAGCCCCATTAGGGACTCGGGACAGATAATATGTCCCTTAGAACTGAGATAAGGATTAAATGAGATAAGACATCTGCCTTATACTATCAACACCTGTTGGTCCCCTTTCCTTTTATCATCTCATCTTGACACCAGCTGCATCCTAAGGGCTGCTTAAGAACTTGGTTACTAAAGACAGGCAGCATCGGCTTCCCAAATGCAGAAGGCCGGGTTCCAGCCTCCACCTGCTGCGACTGGGTCTGTAGTTTAAGAGATCCACGTCAAGCTTCGAGAAGCACTGGGACCTGAAGAGATCTCCTGTGAGCTCTCAGTTACAGTCTGAGTTCCTAATGCTTTGCTTGTTCTTTTTCCATACCTTCTGGCAGGTTAGTTTTGCTGTGCATTCCTCACAAAAATAAAATTAGTTCTTTTATAGTGTAAGGAATTCAGAACTATGCTAGCAGATGCATTCTGAAGAATAGTCACCAGCAGTACTTGCTCACAGTGTGGCTGTGACCACCATCCAGGTTTCGTAGAATGTTGCTGTGCTCCAGGTGCACTTTCACTGAACACCTCTTATTGCCGTCATTTACCTCTCTTAGAAGTTACCGCCATTCTGTCATTTGTGATCATTTCCCTTCTTTGCTTGGTAGCTTCACTGTAACTGGGGCCCTGTGATGTGGACCACTCTGTGAGCAGCGGGAACCACTAGACAGCATGGTGCTTTACCCTCCCATGCCAGAAGTTGCTGCCTGTGGGCAGCCCCTCCCTGGGGTGTCAGCAAGGTTAAGTGGGGCCATCAGGCTGTATCAAGGAGTGGGGGGGGGGTAGGGGGTGGGGCGGACGGACGGGAACAGGGACGGACTCTGAAAGAATATAAAGGAGCGCAGGAACCAGCTTGGGATCCCAGCGAGACTCCTGACATACCCTGTGACACCTGAACACTGATTCCTGGCCTTCCAAGAAGTAGGCACATCCCTTAGTGGCTGGCCTCCCAAGTGACAGAAGCTAGAGAGGGTTTTGCAGTGACCAGGGGGCTGAACTTGCCTCCAGTCTTGTCGCTGCCATTGCCTGGAAAGAGCACTGACGGCCCTGCCTAGTGTCTCACTGAGCCATTCATTAGGTCGCCTCTGTGGTTTGATCCAGCTTCTGATGCTGTTTATCCCAACCCTCACACTGTGCTGCGGGCAGCAGTGGCATCTTGTCTGCGGCCTGCCTGTGAGCACTTCCAGCTGCCACTATGAGCGGGTCCTGAACTGCTGCTTGCCCGTTGCCAGACGCTCCAGGCCCTCCTTGGTGAGGCTGCACCATCTTGGGTGAGCGGCCTTTCATTTGGGACTTCTGAACACTGTGGACACTATTCGGGGTGAGGTAGTCAGCCGCTGTGGCCCTCGCAACCCTCTGTTTCATTCGTATGTGCGGTAAACCCCACCACGTTTTCCTAATAGTTCTTGGGCTTATGTGGCAGTGGATAACAAGCCAGTCTTGTCCTCATTTCACACTTGTCCTGCTGTCCACACTGCAGGGCCCTGGTTATGTCATCACTAGATGTCCCTAAACAGTAGTTTTGTTTTACCTATTTGTCAGGTTTACATAAAGGCATCAAACTTTATATGTTCTTTTGTCCTTTTTTGCTTAATGGTATAGATGTGGCCATTTATCATAGATTTTTTTTTCAAGTGAAGCTCAAAATAGGCAAGTTTTGAATATTTTTAGTTGATATTTAGTTCTCTTTGAAGCACACCCATTTATGCAGAATTTGCTCCCCCCTCCCCTACTTCAGGATACACAGTTGTAATATATAGCCCACTCAGCATTTTTATTCTAAATATTACAAAGTTGCCAGCTATTTATTTTGGGGATGAACATTGTAAACACTCTTCATATCTTTTGTTCTACTTTTAAATACATTTTAAAATCAAAACCAACTTGGATTTTCTGAAAAATTAAGGAGACATTTTAAGAAATTCAGAGTAGATGTTTATGTGACCAATTTACATAAGTGAATTCTTTTTACAGACTGCCATCGAGAGCAACTTTTAGCCACTTGAAATGAACATTTTTCCGTTGCTACAAAAAAATTCTCTTTCACATTTTTGGCAGAAGTGGTTTTTTAAATTTCACAATAGGTTGTAGAGTATTAAAAAGTCCACATAGGTCTACTTCCCTTTTAGCACCTGCTTAGGATTTTGGTTGTATTATAACTTGCTTCTCTGCCTCCCTGTGAATGGACACTTAGCTTGTTTCTTTTCCCTTTTTTTTCTGTGAAAACCACTGCATTGAATATCCTTTTTGCAAATTGTGCCACGTTTAATTCACATATATTCCTAGAAGTAGAATGTTTCGATCATCTGGCAGGTGGGTTTAAAATGATGACAGATAACATTTTTATGAAAGATTTTACCATTTATAGATTAGTTTTCCTTGACAGTTCTTAACTTGATTGGAAAATTTGAATTATATTTGCCTTTGATCCAGTCTATTTGTCTATCCCTTGTCTGTTCTTTGCTGTTTATTGAAAATAGTACCTGCATGAACTAGACAAATAGCCCATACTTGCTGAGAAAGATGTGTATGATTATTACACATGGTAGAAAGTAAAAAGGAAAATAAGGGAATTCAGAAAAAGAGATTCTGTTTAGTTGGAGAAATCAGGGAAGGTTTTTTGAGTGGGTGGTGCTTGAGCCAGCCCCAAAGGATAGACAGATTTGCATATGTACAAATATGCTACAAACAGAGCAACAGGGGCACAGGATCCTTATGGTAGGAAGGAAGAGGCTGTATGGACATCCTGTCTAGCTAAATGATAGAGGACAAGACTGGACTGGGGAGAGGCATACAGAAAATGGGGTTAGACATTTAAAGTTAGATTGTGGTGACTTTAAAATGTCATGTTTGCTATAGAAGATAGTTCCTCAAAGCTTCCAGAGTTACTGTAATGATTTAGCACGTCTGCTTCTTGGTATATATCTAAAAGAATTGATAATAGGGACTCAAGCAGATATTTGTACACTCACCATAGCAAAAAGTTACGAACAACCCAATGTCCATCGGTGGATAATGAGTAAACAAAATATAGTATATAAACACAGTGGAATATTACTCATTCTTAAATAGGAATGCAATTCTGACACATCCTACAGCATGGATGAAGCTTGACAACATTATGCTGAGTGAAATAAGCTAGATAAAAAAAGACAGATAGTGTGTGATTCCATTTGTATGCAGTACCCAGAGCAGTGGTATTCATAGATACCTAGAGTAGAATGGTGGAGGGGGATCAGGGAGTTGTTAGTGTTTAATATGGAGTTTCCATTGGAGATGATGAAAAAGTTACGGAGATGGATAGTTGGTGGTGGATATATTGTGAATACACCTAATGCAATGAAATGCACATTTAAAAGTGATTAAAATGTTACATTTATTTTTTAGTAAAATAAAAAATAGAAGTAAATTAGACTCTTCATTTCTCCTTCAAGTGGAAGGACATCCTTGTTGAGAATACAAAACGTCTAGTGCTGTGTTGAAACCTCAGGGGCGAGGCCATCTGGCCAAGTGTCTGTGATTTCATATTGTTGGAGTATCATTCTGTCCTCGGGGTGGCAGGTTTCTATAAGTTTGATGTGGCTGAGCCAAAACAGAAAGTATACACAACTTTTTACGATTTCATGAAAGATTTTTGAAGGGATGAAGAAAGCTGGTACCTTTCATAGTGCAACGTGATCTTGAAACAAAGGATTTCTTTGACTGTACTTCCGTGGAAGTTTGTTGTTGGCCTGTGTTCCTGAACTGTGAAACATGAACATTTGGGCTAAGGAAGAGTTTCTCTTGATAGACATCTAACTATTGTGGAGAAGAATAAAAAAGTAATACTAATACCTTGAATTTTAAAGAATAGGCACTGAGGGATCAGTGAAAGTTTTGGATCCAGATTTGCATGTTGAAAATTAACCCTGAGGGGGCCTCCCTGGTGGCCTAGGGGTTAAGTCTCAGCACTACCACTGCTATGGCCTGAGTTCGATCCCCGGCCAGGGAGCTGACCCACGTGGCGCAGCAGACCTCTCCTGTCTCACCTGCTACTCCCCTCAGCCGTGTATTTCAGTAGATCAGCATGTTCTGTTCCCCACTCTGTCTCTAGTGAATCCTCTCACCCCCTGCACTGCTGGCTGCACCCCAGGTCTTCTATGCATAAATTATAAAAAAATTAAAAAGATTAATCCTGAGGCAAAAAAAAGGATAGATTAGAGAAAGAGAAGGGAGTGAGAAAAACACTAATCTTTTTTTTTTTTAAAGATTTATTTATGCATACAAGCACTGGGGTACAGGTCAGATGTGTGTGGGGGTGAGAGGATTCACCACAGAGAGCAAGGAGCAGAACAGGCAGATCAACTGAAGTACACTGCTGAGGGGAGCAGCGGGCACAGCAGGAGAGGTCTGTCGCGCCATGTGGGTCCCCTCCCTGGCCGGCAGCAGGGATCGAACTCGTGCTGCAGTGGCTGCAGTCTGCTTCATAGTGCGTTGCTTAACCCGCTGCGCCACCAGGGAGGCCCAACACTAATCTTTTTTATTGCAGTAGGTTAGTTAAGAGGTGATTTGGGTCTGCAGGGTAATTGTAAAAGGATGCCTCTGAGAGAAATTTGACAACTGATCAAATGTAGGAGGAAAGAGAAAAACAAAAAATATGACTCAGATTTTGAATCAGGTAGACAAAGGTGATAAATGGGTTGCTGGAAAAATATTCAGTATGAATTTGATGTCAACTATACAAAGATAGTTGAAAACACAAAATGTACATGTAGGTCAGGAGAGAGGCTCAGCAGTGAGTTCGGAGCAATTGGTGTGTCCGACCATTCCTCCTTCATCTGCCCATCCGTCCATCCTTTTGAACAAATGTTTAGTTAATGCTGAATTTTGCCAGGCCTATCAAATGTCAACTCAAGGATCTCACAATCTAGTGAGTCATTCTCTTAGTGCTTACTCTGAAACCATGTGATTAAGGAGAAAAATGTAGTGGAAAGAGGCAAAAAATGGAATTTTAGGGACCATCTCCACACTTAGCGTATGAGGGGAAAATGAGGCACCCGAGAGGTTGTAAGTCTAAGGGGAATATGAAGTTATCAAAAATTCCAGTAAGTTGACTTCAGTTTGTGGTTTCTCCCCGAAACTCAATCATTGGGGATACTGGGAAGGCCTAACAGAAGTGAAGGGTGAGGAAGATTTCTTCTAAAGATTTTCGTGAAAACCGCATTCGCTGAGTTAGTATGCTCACTGTGAAATGTTTTGTAGGACTTCTTTTGGCATGGAAGAAAAAAACCTGTCAGAATGCCTCTATAATCCCTGGGATGATGAGTGATGATTTCATTACCTAATCATGGCAATGAAATTGAAGGGCTGTGCAAATTGGCGCTGGGCATGTAATTACGGAGGACTTGCTTTGGGGCCCATCCCTGTATTCTCACTGGCATCTATACCCAGCTCAGGTTAGCAGACTTGCCCTCAGGGGCGTGGAGTCTGATGCTCTGTGGACTGTGAAACAGCTGAATGGTGAGAACTGTTTAAAGCTGGGTATTACGGAAGTGTGCATCCCTTTATTCAGATGTGTTCATTGTACTTTGAGACAATTTGGAAAGGGAGTAACATTTATTTTGCTTGGGAAGAAAATGGTAATATAAATGACCTGTCCCAGCCTTCACGGACTCACAGCTGTCAGAATGTTGCGTAGGTGGACAACCGTATTTGAGAAGCCTGTTTTATTCACGTGTGAAAGATGCAGCCAAACTCAAGGACTGTTTCTTTTGACTTTTCCTTGGCAAATTTTAGAACTGAGTGGGAGGGGTTAAACCTGAGAAAGTCAATAAATTAGGGAATACAGCCAGTGAGAGATGAGAAATGATCATGTGGAAGGCACCTTTTTGGCCCCCCAAACTGTAACTTGTTTTATAGTTCACATATTGTACTTTCAGGGTAGGAGTTAGGTCTGGGAGTGACAGCACCTTCTTGCAAGCCTTCCTTCAGCGAGTGAAAACTCAGAAAACAGCTCACCCAAATGGGTATGACTATCTAGGGCCTTTTAATGCTATTTTCAGGAAATCTGTTATAATACTTCTCTACTTCAGGGAAATTAGACTGTTCCACTACTTTCACTTAGCTGCCAGTTAGTTGCTCATTATCATCAAGATTCTGACAGCCACTTTGCTAGCAAACATTTCAGTATTGTGAGTTAGTCTGGTAAATTATCTGAGAAGCAGTTTCATGAGTTTTGATTTATGTTTTCATTTTCCTTAATGTGCTCCCTCATTCTTCTAGTTTCTAAGATGCAGAGAATCCGTGTATGAATGACACTGAGTGTAAAGATGAGGTGGGCGTTTTCTTTCTCACAGCCTCAAGTATATCTCAGCATCATACCTCTCTTCCTGTTTTTTTCTATTCTTTTCATCGGTACTAGAGGAAATGTAGGAAGTTCGTACGGTTGGGGTAGCACAGTGAAGAGTCAGGGTGGGGTGGGTATCATCAAGAGGAATGAATAGATGCATTAAAAACAGCAAAATGAATCCACTGCCCTGTCAGGGGTGTAGCTAAAGTTGTTAGGTCCTTAGTGTCTGTCTTAGTTTTGTGTTCTTTTTTTTTTTAAAAGATTTATTTCTTTATTCATATAGGAACTGGGGTACAGGCCTGAATGCCGGGGGTGAGAGGATCCACCAGGGACACAGTGGGGAGCAGAACAGGCAGACTGACCAAAACACACTGCTGAGGGGAGCAGCGGAGGAGGCAGGAGAGGTCTGCTGTGCTATGTGGGTCACCTCTCTGACCGGCGGCAGGGATCGAACTCGTGCTGCAGTGGCTGCGTTTTGTTTCATAGTGAGTTGCTTAACCCACCGCACCACCAGGAGAAGGCCCTGCCTTAGTTTTGGAACCAAGGTCATGCTCTTCCTGAGCAGCCCTGTGCCAGCGGCTGAGCAAAGGTGTGGTGAGAGAACCCCACCTCTCCCCAGTCCTAGAGCCCTACACTGATCACCCTTGCGCTCCAGCTCTGGCAGCTCCTCCTGCCCAGTCCTGCCTCCTCCTCTCATGAGAGCTCTCTCCTGTAAGCCATTCGTCTTCCTAAAGCTGTTTTAACATCTGCTGCTTGGAGATTCTAACCTGTGACAAACCTCTTAACTAAGTTATCTGGTTTCCTTTATTTTTTTTTTTAAAGATTTATTTATTTATGCATACAAGCACTGGGGCACAGGCCAGAGGTCTGGGGTGAGGGTGAGAGGATTCACCACAGAGAGCAAGGAGCAGAACAGGCAGATCAACAGAAGTACACTGCCGAGGGGAGCAGTGGGCAAGGCAGGAGAGGTCTGCCGCACCATGTGGGTCCCCTCCCTGGCCGGCAGCAGGGATCAAACTCGTGCTGCAGTGGCTGCGGTTTGCTTCACAGTGGGTTGCTTAACCTACTGCGTCACCAGGGAGGCTCCGGTTTCCTTTATTTTAACTGTTTTTACCTCGATCTGTGTCTGAAACATCTGGGAAGTGGTGTAAATGAATTGCCAGTCTTTCTCTGTGTTTAATATGTTGTGCTCTTCCTGAAAATACAGGGAAATCAGAGAAGCAGGAAGAAGAAATTTAAAAAATGATCTGTAATGATTTTTTTTAAATTAACTACATCCATTAGAAGTAACTGGTGATAATGGCTGATTTTGGTGAACTTAAGAGAATTGCATTAATCATGTACTATCCAGCTCGGTGAATTTTTCACAAGCTGAACATATCTGTATAACCATTATCAGTCAGGAGACTTTACTGGCACCCCAGGAGCCTCCGAGTACCCCAGGAGTAACCGCTGTTCTCGCAGCAACAGAAGTTACCTTTGTCTAGGTTGGTACAAGTATAGTCGTGTAGGACATCTTCCTTTGCGCACTGTTATGTTCGAGAAGTTTATCCGTGTGTGTAGCGATGATTCCTTGCTGTGCAGTATTCTGTTGTGTGAGTGCCCCACAATTTGTCTGTTCTATTTGCTGATGGGCAGTTTAGCTATCCTAGTTTTTTACTGCCTGGATTCAGTATGATGTTTCTATTCCAGAATTTCCTTATATTTGGTATTATAGCAAGTTAAGCCTGTTCTTGGAACAATTGTTATTCTAAGTGAATTGTGTTATGGAAAAGCTAGAAAAACTTAATCCACATCTCCAGGTTGTTCTTAATTACTCTTTGCAGAATCCAGGGCTAGTTTGCTTAAGTCTGAAGTTTTGAATCACTGTTTCTGGTCTAGGGAGGTAAGATGCCGACCTGGTCCTTAAGTGAGACCAGTTGTTGGAAAGCAGGTTTCCTGGTTTGATGGTTATATCAAAGTTCACCTGTCACCCTGGTTTGCAGTGGAGGGCAAATGTGCAGTCTGCAAGCCTTAGGAGTGTGTCAAATTAAGGTAGCTCACAACTACTGTTAGTGCTAAAGAGCAGATGTCGTACTGAGGGGCGACATGAAATCATGACTAGTTCGGTGCACTGCCTGAGTTATTTCAGAGTTACTGGTGTTTGCTTCTTTCCTACTGTAGCTGAAGAGTGGAATGTCATGGCCAGCTCCTCAGACAGTGAAGATGACAGCTTCATGGCAGTGGATCCAGAAGAGACTGTGCTGGAAGGGACAATGGAGCAGGAGCAGGAGGAGGAGCCGCACCCAGTACTGGAGGCCGAGGAAACGAGACATAATAGGTCCATGTGTGAGCTGCCCGAAGAAGTCCTGGAGTACATCCTCTCCTTTCTTTCACCATACCAGGAACACAAAACTGCAGCCCTTGTTTGCAAGCAGTGGTATCGACTTATCAAAGGTACTGTGCAAAGGAGGGTGGTTTTGTCATTTGTTTATTCAGTTTGCTTGATTTACGTTTAAGCTTCCAATTTCATTTTCTTTTCCTTCTTTTTTTAATGCCCTTTTTTTTTTTATTTTAAAGATTTATTTACAGGGGCCTCCCTGGTGGTGGAGTGGGTTAAGTAAGCAACGCACTCTGAAGCAAACCGCAGTCACTGCAGCACAAGTTAGATCCCTGCCACGGGCCAGGGAAGAGCCCCACATGGCGCAGCAGACCTCTCCTTCCTCACCTGCTGCTCCCCTCAGCAGTGTGCTTCAGTCAGTCTGCCTGTTCTGTTCCTGGCTCTGTCTCTGGTGAATCCTCTCACCTCCCTGGACTCTGGCCTGTACCCCAGTTCTTGTATGCAGAAATAAATAAAATCTTTTAAAAAAAATAATATTTATTTACACACACAAGAACTGGGGTACAGACTAGAGTGGGAGAGTTGAGAAGTTCACCTCACCAGAGACAGAGTGAACAGAGAGAACAGAACAGGCAGATCAACAGAAATACACTGCTGAGGAGAGCAGGAGGCAAGGCAGGAATGGTCAGCTGTGCCATGCGGGTCTCCTCCCTGGCTGGCGGCTGGGATTGAACTTGTGCTGCAGTGGCTGCTGTCTGCTTCACAGTGCATTGCTTAACCCCTTGTGTCACCAGGGAGGCTTCCTATGCACATTTTTTTAAGATTATTTATGCATATAAGAGCTGGGTTCAGGCCATAGGTGTAGATGGTGAGCGGTTTCACCAGAGACAGAGTGGGGAGCAGAACAGGTGGATCTGCTGAAATACATTGCTGAGGGGAGCAGTGGGCGAGGCAGGAGAGGTCTACCACTCCATGTGGGTCACTAATGTGGCTGGGGATTGAACTCAGGCTGCAGTGGCTACAGCTAGCTTCATGGTGCTGTGACTTAACCCCTTGCACCACCAGGGAGACTCCATTTTTTCCCTCTTAAATTTATTGTAGTTCTAAAATTAAGTGTTTGACCATTAATACTGGGGTATTTTCCTTCTCTTTATCCTGGTTAATTTATGTTTAGAACTATTGAATACTATAATATTCATTGCAATATTCAATTTTAAAATGGTGTCTCTTTCTGTATACTCTTAGGTTGATCTGGTAAATGATATTGTTCTTAAATAGGCAAAGGAAGGATGGATATGGAAAATGGTAATAACTAACATTAACATAGTTCTTAGCATTGTCATGCACTAAGGTAACTGCTTTACAGGCCTCACGGCAGACTGCATAGGTGAGGAAGCTGAGTGAGGCAGAAGCTCTGGTGTTGTCTACCTTTTATAGCCAACAGACTTGAGTGAGGCACTGCTAAGGAGCTTACCCAAGGTCACACAGATAACAGCAGTAAATAGAGGATCAAAGACTCACTATCAGATGATCTGGCTTGTCCGTGCTCTGTATGAGGCTCTCGTCCTATCTTCAGAGCAGTGCACGGTGGCACATGTGGGGTTGGCAAGCATGCACTGCTGGATTTTACCTCTGAGCAGCATTGCCCAGGCACGTGTCTTTCACGTTTTGAAGTTAGTTTCTCATTTTCCTCTTCCTTCATTTTCTTTTTTTAAACATTTTTTTTTATTTATGCATACAAGAGTAGGGGTACAGACCAGAGTCACGGGAGGTGAGAGGATTCACCAGAGACAGAGTGGGGAACAGAACAGGCAGATCTACTGAAACACACTGCTGAGAGGAGCAGCAGGCTAGGCAGGAGAGGTCTGCCTCGCCATGTGGGTCCCCTCCCTGGCTGGGGATCGAACACACGCCGCTGTGCTGAGGAAGCTTCACAGTGCAGCGCTCAACCTGCCGCGCCACCAGGGAGGCCCCCTCCTCCTTCATTTTCTAATCAAGATTTCAACTTTAGCTAAATGTTGAGGCTAAATGTTTAGCTAAATGTTGAACTGCATTTTTAATTAAAAGAGAACAGTTTAATAGCTTCATTCCATTGAGGAATGAAGAACCCATTTTTAAAATGTATTTATGCATACAAGAATTGGGGTATAGGCCAGAGGTGTGAGGATTGAGAGAATTCACCAGAGACTGAGTGGGGAGCAGAACAGGCGGATCTACTGAGGTGCACTGCTGAGGGGAGCAGCAGGCGAGACAGGAGAGGGAAGGATCCATTTTTTGACTGAAGATGACGAGGCCAGTAGAATAACCTTTGATCAAAGCATCGGTTGTACCAACCTGTTCTTTCCTGACAATGAAACAGCCAGCGATATGAGAGAAAAAAAACCTTTAGATCAGAATATTTTAAACCTTTTCTGTAATCAGGATTGTTCTCACGGGGAGTGGGTAGCAGTTGCCCAGAGTCCAACCTGGAGGGCTGAGGACCAGCTGTGTTAGAGATGCTTGCCGGGCCAGCGCGTCTCGTAACTGCAGTACCGGTAATGCACAGCCTGTTCCCTTTGCTCAGAGAGTGGGCTCTGCAGGGAAGATGGACTCCCTAAAGTGTGGAAATAAATTATTTCACTTCTATAATAGAGGTAGAGGAACCACAGACTGATCTAATCAAATATGACTTTATTCAGAGGTTGTATTTGGCATTGTTATTTTAATTTTTCTCTTATTGAGAGGGTGTAGGGGAAACTTAATCCAAACTCATAGTGTTATTTTCTGGGGGTTATCACTGCCAAGTTAAGCTTTTTTCTCTCACAATCATTATGTATCTGTCTCTTACTCATTACTGCCTTACCTCAATTCATCATTGCAAATGTGTAATACTCTCCCAGTGTATAGTTAGCAGTACTGTCCTAACACTAGTCACAGCCAGGTCTTTTTTTTAACATTTCAGTTCTTAACTGTGAGTTCAACTAAGGCATAGTAATCATTGTTGGAAGACAAATGTACTGGGACCCTGCTTAAGGATCCACTAAAGTGATGTGAATTCAAGAATGATACATTCTGGGCCTCCCTGGTGGTGCAAGGGGTTAAGCATTGCTCTATGAAGCATCTGCAGCCACTGCAGCATGAATTCGATTCCTGGCCAGGGAGGCAACCCACAGGGCACAGCAGACCTCTCCTATCTCACCCACTGCTCCCCTCAACCTGTTCTGCTCTCCACTCTGCCTCTGGTGAATCCTCTCACCCCCCCGCACCTCAAGCCTACACCACAGTTATTGTATGCATGAGTAAATAAAATAAGTCTTTTAAAAAAAGGAAAAAAATTTGACCTTCCTCAAGGAAACTTACATCTTATAAAAGTGATGACAATTTTAGTAATTTGAATCACAAGTGAAGTGTTCCAGTTGAGGCATTTGTTATTTTTGTCTTAGGAGTAGCCCACCAGTGTTACCATGGCTTCATAAAAGCTGTCCAAGAAGGAGACATTCAGTGGGAGAGTCGGACGTACCCTTATCCTGGAACCCCTATCACTCAGCGCTTCTCACACAGTGAGTATTGCTGTGAAAGCAGATCCCATCCTGCCTTTGGTCAGATTTCCAGAGGCTGCTGGAGGCGTGTATTTTGTCCGACTCCTTAATAAAGGGAATATAAAGTGAGGATTTATAATAATATTGCACTCAGAATTAGAGAAGAGCATGAGCCTAAATACATTGTAGGTGCTTTGGTATAACTTTATATTCTGCTTTTCCATTATTTTCCCCCCTAGTATACTCTAAAGAGCTCATCGTGTTGTCCTTAAATGTCTGATACCACGAGAGAGGAACTGAAGGGCAGGCTCGCACCGCAGGTGTCCTGAGCCCCTGCTGGGGGCAGCCAGGGTTTAGCACTAGTCTGACTAACATGGCCTGTGGTCAGCCAACACTGAGTTTGACTGGGGTCACACACACATTCTGAACATAAAGGGTATTGATTATAAAATACAAATACAAATAGTAATATTATAAGTAAAATGTTCTGGAAGTAGACATAATTTAAAGTTTTTGAGTTATTTTGGAATTAACTCATTTTAATTGATTTTTGTAGATACCATTTTATTCTATTAGTGATTGCTATACCTTCACTGAAGTGAGTCTGCGAGGCAGTCAATCTTAGGCCAGTAAAGGTGTATTTATTAATGGTTTTGCATAAAGAAAGCTCACTAAGGTAAGGGAAAGTTGTTATTACTGCTGATTTAATTAGTGTATTACTGCTCTGTTTAAAAACCTCACTGCTGTCCACTGCCTGTAAGATAAAATCTAAACTTAGTCTCATAGTTAGAATTTGATCTTTGTCTAAATTTGCCACTTCATTTCCCAACTTTTCTCAAGATCTCTTTTCTTCAACAAGGTGCTGCTTACCCATACTACTCTCTTCTTCCTCCTTAGAGTATCTAGCCCAAACACTCAGCAGAGGGCTGCCTCTCCTTAAGACAAAGGTGGAGTTCTAGCTCCTTCATGAAACCTTTTCTCAACTCTGGCCCACTGAAAAAAATTTCCCCTTTCAAGCTTACATAGAGATTGTTTGGAATATCAATTTGGCACTTTGCTCACATTGTCTTTCATTGTTAGCTTATAGGGGTGTGTGTGTGTGTGTGTGTATGTGTGTGTGTGTGTGTGAGAACTCTGTTTTGAACTCTTGAGTGGAAGGAGAGTGTATTGGTTATCCATGCTGCATAAAAATTTACTTAGAACATTTATTATCTCACAGAGTTCCTAAGGGTCAGGAATGGAAGTGGCGTAGTTGGGAGGTTCTGACTTTGGGTCTCCCATGAAGCTGCAGTCAATCTGTCGCAACTTTGTAGACACCTGAAAGCTTGACTGGGCCTGGGGGATCTGCTTCCAAGCTCACACCAGTTTTGTGACAGGAGGCTTGTGCTCTTTACTACAAGAATCTAATACAGAGCTGCCCCCATCTTGGCGGCCGGCTTCCCACAGAATAAAAGATCTGACACAGAGGCGGATACCAAGACCAAGGTGTCTTTCACAGCCTGATCTCTGGAGTGCATCCCATCTTTTCTGCTCTGTTTTATTGTCACATGGGGAAGTGAGGCTCACCGAACCATTTTGGAGGCTGGCAACCCGTATGAATACCCACCATATGAATACTCTGTACTTTCATATCCAGAGGAGAGTTTGGTAAATAATTGTGACTCCTCATTGCCTTTGAAATAGAGCAGGTGAACAGGTCAAACTTTGCAGTGTTTCCTGTTTTCTTCCAGGAGCTCTTTTTCATTTGTGCTGTTGTAAACCCCCACAGAGCAGTGGCTCTCACAGTGCAACTCCTGGGCCTTTGAGGAAGAGGGCATCTGTGAAATCCTTTCAGGGAATCTGTGAAGTCACAGCTAGTTTTGTTTGTTTCTTTAAACTGAGTATGAGACAGCAAAGAAGGCCATGGTGACAGGGTAGGTGAGCCCCTGTGTGGTTCATGAACAGAAGTTTCACCAGCATTCTGTTGTATTATTAACCTTTTCTCTTCTGCTATCAGTAATTGTAGTAGTGGTAGTAGTGTTACTATGGTTATAAAAACAGTTTTGATAGAGTCTTAAATGTTTTCAGGTACCCACAGACCACACTTTGATAATCCCTGGAATAGATTTTTTAAATGAATCCGTGCTGAGAGTTTTTAATGCAGTTATGGGAGAATTGTATTGGATCCAGTATTTATTGTTAAGGAAGGGTGACTTTAGTACCGACAGATAATTCGTATAAGTGGTACAATAAGTCCTGAAAGTCATCCATAGGTTCTTGGAAACTGTGACTTTAAGTGAAATGATATATGATAAAAACAGGTCTTCAGATAATGCCATTTCATTCAGTGTTGGCTGGTACTGTTTTTTTCTCTCGGATATTATGTCCAGACAATAGTGAATGAAACCATGTTACTCAAAGACCTGCTGTAGAGATAAGGTTTCTAAAAACTGAAGATTTTTTTAGACATTTTTGAAGCAAGTGGTTTTAGAAACCTAAGTGGGGGAAATTAAATTAATCTGGATAAAAAGAAGTCAGAATAGGAAATGTTTAGGGGTGAATAATTATCATAACAGTTCAGCTTTTTGATGAGGGAGGAAAAATAATATTTTTAGTTCACTAGCTTTTGAAAAAAAATAAATCACCACAGAATAAAGGCAGTTGCTTAAAGGGGAAATGAAGAGGCCGTGTGCAGCGAGTGAGCCCGCAGAAGCTCAGACAGCAGTGGGCCTGATGCCTCTTTCCACTTAATTTTTTTTCATATGCTCACTTGAAACCCATGAAAACGTGCATGGGATTGTCTCTGTCGCCCCTGGCTCTCTCTCGTGGCTCCGTCCATCCGTTTCTGAGTGTCACTAACTGACCACCTACAGAGGTCTGGTAATAGGGAGATGGGGGTTTCAAAATAGGCTGAAAACAAGGAATTCCTTACATTTCTTTCTCTTCCTGCTCGGTATGTCTCCCTTAAGCTCGCTTTTTTTCCCTCATTCATGTTGTGCGTATTTCCAATCCTTTGCTCCTATTGCTAGGTAGATGTATAGATATTTCACATTTAGCTACAAGTGGAACTCAGTAGTTTCCCCCAGCCCCAGTTTTCTCCTTTCCGTAGTTTAGTTAATGGCATCATCATTCCCATAGTTCCACAAGCCTGAAATCTTGGGTTTATCCTTAATTCCTCTCCATTGCTTAACAACAGAAGCCAGGTCCCACTGATTCTGTGTTGTCTCTGCAATTTTTCTCAGATCCTTCTTTTCCCATTACTCATTTTATCTCATTGGTTCATCGTTCCTAAATCTGTTCTAAATGGTCTTCTGGCTTTTCCCCTTTCTTTGTCTGAACTGGACACCATTGGCAGCCCTCTTTAGAACTGGGGACAGGGCACCTCTTAGGCATCTGGAAACACACGGGGTCACTGGATACTGTCTTGACTGGTGAGCGCTGCGCACCGGTGGCAGGCGCGGGCAGGGTGCTGGCGTGCTCCAGTGAGTGGGGGGACCCTGCGCGCAAACACGCGTCCTGCCCAAGTGACAGGAGCCCCTGTCAGCAAGCGCTGCAAGTCTGAAACATAAGACCAACTTGGTCATTTTTCTGCCAAAAATGTTCAGCCTTTCTACACTGCATGTACACGTTTTCATTCATTCCTCTTGGCTTTCACGGCCCTGCTTTCAGCCTGCCTCACCAGCAGCCTTACGTAGACAGACTCATTATGTCGTGGTCTTTCCTACTTCTCAGCTTTGTGTAGATGCTCTGATTTCATTTTCTTTTTCTCTTTCCCTCCCATTTCTTTTTCATCCCTATACTTGTTTATCCCTATAGCATTTACCTGTTAACTGACAGAAAATGTCTCTTCTCTGAGACCTATATTAGAGATAAAGCCAAAAGCTATCTTCACAAACTACTCTCAAATTCCCCACCAAGGTGATTAAGCTCTTTTCTTCTTCTGCTTGTACTCCCATAACACATTCTCTATACCTTTCACTTATTGTCGATTACTGTCTTTTTTCTTTTTTTTTAAACTATAATTACCTGTATAAGTGAGGCTGCATGGGAAAAGAGAATGTCATTCTTGGGAAGAAAGTCCCTTGGCTCTTCTGACCCACAGTTTCTTCATCTGTGAAACATGCATGACAAATTCTATCTCTGCCACAGGGTTTCTGAGAAATTTAGTTGAGGAAACACGAAAACATGTTTTAAACTGCAAAATGATAGGATGATGGGGACCTCCCTGGTGGCGCAGTGGGTTGAGCACCGCACTGTGAAGCATCTGCACCACAGCATCACGAGTTCGATCCCCGGCCAGGGAGGGGACCCACATGGCACAGTAGATCTCTCCTGCCTCACTCACTGCTCCCCTCAGCAGTGTGTTTCAGTCGATCTGCCTGTTCTGCTCCCCACTCTGTCTCTGGTGAGTCCTCTCACCCCTACACCTCTGGCCTGTACTCCAGCTCTTGTACAAATAAATCTTTTAAAAAAAAATGATAGGATGATGATGATCTATCTCCCACAAGACTGTTTTCTTCTTGAAGACAGGTGGGTTCCGCATCTTAGATAGCTATGCACCTTCCACAACACCTGGTTCATAGCTGATATCTATTAAATTCTGTGGAATTAGGTATAACAAAGATAGAAGCAGTACAGCTTCTTTCTCATTAAAAAAAAGTTCAGGGTTGGGGAAAAAAAAAAGGCAAGGGAAGTGAAATGAAGCTGGTTCTCTTAGATTTTTTTGTTTTGTTTTTTGAAGATTTATTTATGCATGCATGCAAGTACTGGAGTACTTGTGAGAAGTGTGGGGTGGGGGGTGAAAAGATCCACTAGAGACAGAGTGGGAAACAGAAGAGGCAGATTAACTGAAATACATTGCTGTGGGGAGCAGCGAGTGAGGCAGGAGAGGTCTGCCACGCCATGTGGGTCACCTCCCCAGCAAACAGCAGGGATCGAACTCGTGCTGCAGTGGCTGCGGTTTGGTTCATAGTGTGTTGCTTAACCCCTTGCACCACCAGCGATGCCCCTCTCCTGGGTTTTTGGTGAGTGCGTGTACATCCAATTAATGGATGTCCTTTTCAGATTGATGGAGGGGTTTGTTGAGTCCCCAGCACTATGCATTGAAAACCATTTTACACTTTCAGTTCCAAATATGGTCAAGTCATTCCACACACATGCTCATCGTGCTCTTGCAGTAGCCAGCAGGCCCAGACTGGATAACCAGCCTTACTTGTTCCATAGTTATATAATTACAGGCCTTATCAAATATGTCCTGGCTTGTAGATGTGAGACACATGACAGAATAGTCTCTGAGCATGGGACAAAAGCCTGGAGATTTTTCCCTGGAGACAAGTTGAACGAGAGAATTTAATGTCTGAAAATGTTAGTTAAGAGTTCAGCAAACATTTACTGAATTACCACCAGGCACCATGGAAAAATGAAACAACTGGAAGACTGTCCACCTGGCAGGTGCGACGTGGTCAGGAGCGGTCAGTGTGCTGAAGGACAGTCTGCTGGCTGTGTGTGGCTGTGACTGTTTGTCTTTGAATAGGAATTATTAGATATTGAGCCCTGTGTCTTACAGCCATTGTTCATGATGCAAACAAACCCATTTCAGAAAATTTGAAGAGATCTGATAATTGGAGTAAACATTTTCACTGTTATTTCTTAGCAGAGTACTCAGGCTGTGGGGTGAACTGGAGATTTTACATAGCACATTCCAATGGTTTAGATGCCTGAAAGGAAAATGTTCTGTTTGGGTGGAGAACTTTGATAAAAGGGAAATGACTACTTGAGCACTGGTATTTGCTTAAATTCTTAATTTTTTCCTAAAAGGCCCGTTGAACTTGTCCACCCACTCCCCCATACCAGCGTGTAGGTGTCTTAAATAAAAATAGACAATAAGTTCAGTAGGAACTTAATATTTGAGTGTATCATTAATGGCTATTTTCTCATTATGTCTGAATTCTAAACATAGCTACCTAACATGACTCCCTCCCTTTCCAAGCTTCTTTGATAGTCAGCTGCTGGACATTGAAAATGAAGTGTGTGAACTTATTGTTTCAGTAGTAGTAGGTTTGCATGGTTTAGGCTGTGCCTTCCTCTTCCAGAAACCTTTTTTTTTTTTTTCTCATAAAGAAGCAGGAAAATGCCTATTGCCTTATTTTAGTTTAGGATTAAAATACATGTGGTAAGGACCTCATGGGGCCCAGCTGCTGGCTGGGTTTTCAATCCAAATAGAGAAGAAGAATGTTTGCTAACTCTTTGAAAAATAAAGGCACTGTGCTCTTTTGCTCACGAGGAAGCAACTGCCAAGAGTTGATCTTTGAGGAACAGTGAGACATAAATGAGCCCTTGACTCAGTTATGAAATCATAGGCTTGTCATATTAAACATTGTTATAATGGACATTAATTAAGGTTTCAGAAGCCATAGGACATTACTAATTTCTGTTCTAGAGTTATGGATTATCAGGAGGAAAAGAATGTTTTTTTACATCTGGCACCAGTTGCTTCAGTTCAGAATTACCCCATTTGTTGGAGTAGCTGGTTCAAGAAAGGTATGAGAAGACTTAAGAATTCTGAAGCTTGGGCCCACCCTGGTGGCGCAGTGGGTTAATCAACACACTATGAGGCAGACCGCAGCCACTGTAGCACGAGTTCAATCCCTGCCGCCGGCCAGCGAGGTGGTCCACATGGCGCAGCAGACCTCTCCTGCCTGGCTCGCTGCTCCCCTCAGCAGTGTGTTTCAGTCAAATCTGCCTGTTCTGTTCCCCACTCTGTCTCTGGTGGGTCCTCTCACCCCCCCGCATTCTGGCCTATACCCCAGTTTTTTGTTTTTTTTTTAAAGATTTATTTATTTATGCATACAAGCACTGGGGTACAGGCCAGAGATGTGGGGGAGTGAAAGGATTCACCACAGACAGAGTGGGGAGCAGAACAGGCAGATCAACTGAAGTACACTGCTGAGGGGAGCAGTGGGCACAGCAGGAGAGGTCTGCCGCACCATGTGGGTCCCCTCCCTGGCCGGCAGCAGGGATCGAACTCGTGCTGCAGTGGCTGCGGTTTGCTTCATAGTGTGTTGCTTAACCCACTGTGCCACCAGGGAGGGCCCTACCCCAGTTCTTATATGAATAAAAAAATAAATCTTTTTAAAAAAAAAAGAATTCTGAAGCTCAAGTCCCTTAGTGAAGATAAAATGTGCTTCTTTAATGTCTTTAGTATGATCCGTTATTATCAGCAGTTCTTAACACATGAAATGTAAGCAATGTAATTTCATAGGATTTTACCTTAGTAAGACTTTCTTGTCAGAATATAGATTAAAAAAAAAAAAGATTTAGATTGGGGTTTGATGTTATTTTCAAAGGTAAAGAAAGTCAGTGGAAGGTATAAGAGTGTAGTATACCAGTGTAGTAGATTTAAATTCTGGGAATATATTTAGTATTTTGCAGCTATGAGCCAGTTGATCGCTGGCTAGTATTTCTTCACTTCTCTAATTCTTTGTTATTTTGAAAAACTTGAGCTTCTTTATTGTACAGTGTCAGCAGCAGATGACTTGGATTTACTCATTCCATGGACTGAGCTTATTGGATATCAGTGACTAAACACACTTTTTTTTAAAAAAAGATTTATTTATTTACGCATACAAGCTGGATACAGTTCAGAGACGTGGGAGGTGAGAGGATTCACCAGAGACAGAGTGGGGGACAGAACAGGCAGACTGACTGAAATACACTGCTGAGGGGAGCAGTGGGCAAAGCAGGAGAGGTCTGCTGTGCCATGTGGGTCCCCTCCCCGGCTGGGAATCAAACTTGCACTGCTGTGCAGCGGATGCTTGGGCGCTCAACCCACTGCGCCACCAGGGAGGCCCCAACACACTGTTTTTTTAACTCTTTAGCTTTCTGATTTGGCCTTCCTGGTGTAGAGTCTCTAAAAGGCCTATTGGTGGGCTGAGTTAAGGGAGGGGGGTAAGGGGTAGGAGAAGAGAGGAGGGGAATATTCCCAGAGTATATATATCACAGGGGTAACTACAGCAGTAGCATTGGAGGTGTCAAATAGTAGCATTTCCCTTTTTCTGAACTTGAAATAAATGGTGCCACAGTTAGAAGTGATCTGAAAAATAGTGTTGTGCTAAACTGCTCCAGACATACAAATGAGCTAGCTGATCACTAAAATCTTGTGCCAGTGGGATTGGATTCCTGAATTTCTTTTCCTTTTCCCCTTTTATGCAATGCTTACCTGTCTGGCCTAGTTTCACCTGAGCCCCGCTGGTATGTACAACATGCATGAAAAGGAGCGTTTTGCTCAGCTCTCGTCCTGAGATCTAGGATGGTAAATGCAGAGCTAGAGGAGCTCTTGGTGAGAAGCAAAGTGGCAGCGTTTAGCTCTCAGGCCTCTTGTCTAGACTTTGGCTCTGGTCTTTCGATCGTCATAGTCACTGCTGCTTTTCTTGAGAGTGGTGCCCTAGGTGAGGTGTATATATTCATCTAATTAAGAAGACTTCCAAAGATACTGATGTTTTTTGCATATTACCATACTGGTTTTCTGTTCAGCACCAGTCAGCCTGCCTTGGTGGCTTTTTGGGGGGTTATTAACGCCATGCTTATTAATTGCTTTGGGACCAGCCTGCTTTTGCATTTCTCCAGCTACATTGGTCTTTATGTGTGGCTATTTCATGGCACTGATTAAAATTGTTTTCTCTCATTTTCTTTCACTTAAAATTTGTTTGCTGATTTGTACTTCAGATTTCATTTGAAAGCAGGAACAAGAAGACATCTGGAGGAGAGAAGTGGGAGAATAGGGTGCACCTGTTAGCGCTGACTAGCTTCCTAGCCCTGGAGTGTAGTGATGCAGATTTAGATGAATCATGACACTGTACTGAAATGTCACTCACTGAGCATCCTTAATTTAAATTCTTGTGTGCTTTTGGTGGAATTATGCTTCTTATTTAGTGACATCATTGCCACTGTGCTCAGAAGTAAAGTTTCATAGCTTTCCCTAAGCCTTATTTTATTTTTTTTTTAAGATTTATTTATTTATACATACAAGAACTGGGGTACAGGCCAGAGGTGTGGGGGGGTGAGAGGATTCACCACAGAGAGTGGGGAGCAGAACAGGCAGATCAACCGAA
Source organism: Galemys pyrenaicus (assembly GCA_019455555.1). NCBI lineage: Eukaryota > Metazoa > Chordata > Mammalia > Eulipotyphla > Talpidae > Galemys > Galemys pyrenaicus. The sequence continues at coordinate 172,008 of JAGFMF010012145.1, read as the reverse complement.
GTACACTGCTGAGGGGAGCAGCGGGCACAGCAGGAGAGGTCTGCCACACCATGCGGGTCCCCCCCCTGGCCGGCGGCAGGGATCGAACTCGTGCTGCAGTGGCTGCGGCCTGCTTCATAGTGCGTTGCTTAACCCACTGCGCCACCAGGGAGGCCCCTGAGCCTTATTTTAAAGGTTAATGTGATATTGACCAACCTGGAAGACTAGTGGCCGGTCATAGAAAGCCAGTAGGTATACGAACAGAGTTGTAAAATGTCTGAAATAATTAGTTTTTGGGATGTATGAGTTCTTGTTAAGGTGTTAGAAGACCTTCAGAATTAAACATGTTATTATTTTTTGTTTTCTTCTAGGTGCATGCTATTATGATGCTAATCAGTCTATGTATGTGTTTGGAGGCTGTACCCAGAGCAGCTGCAATGCTGCCTTCAATGACCTCTGGAGACTTGACCTAAATAGCAAAGAATGGATCCGACCTTTGGCTTCAGGTAAGAGATAACATGCTGATCTTTGCCTTCGTTCCAGGTAACTCCCTTTGCATGGAAACTTTAGCTGATCCTTTCTGGTGTTGGTCTCAAAAGACAGGTTACCAAAGCCCCAGGTCTGTTGTTGAAATGTAAGCTTATGTATAGTCTTGGAATTTTTTTAAATTTATACTTTATCATTACTTTTGGTGCCCTGCCAAAGTTGCTATACTGCTGTGTGAATCCATTTGCGTGGTTTTCTCAAGCATTTGTACAGGTGTGATATGCTCCTTGGTATGAAGTTGAAGTAAGAGCAGAAACCCAGAGTCGTGAGAACTGTAGTTGACTGACAGGAGCTATTGTCCCAGGGCTAAGAACTCTGAATATCTTTTGTTGTTGCCAGCTCAGATATTTGGGGAGTGTATGGAACATGCCTCTGCTGGTTACTCTTAACAATTTGGGAGTGTGGGAAGATTCCACAGTAGGTACATTCCTACACGGCCCCACTATGCCAAAATTCTGGCAGAAATAAACCAGATTATTTTCTCCTTTTTGATTTACCCTTTCTTGGGGAAATACATACACACAGTTGATTTTGTGCTTGCAAAGCAGGGCAATTTGAAAAGTCACAGCCCTGAAATGGGAGGGACTGGCGCGACGGAGGAAGAGTCCACTGAATATGAAGTGTTCTGCTGGGCTTCTTGGCAGACTTTCCCCCAAATAGTCTACATTTGCTTTCAAGGTTAGAATTCTGTAAAAAATACGGAATAGGACTAGGTGATTCTAATTTTAAGTGGACTGGGAGGTCTAGTTTATGTTGTCCTTTATTTCTGTAACCGCTGCTGTGAATGTGTAGGCCAGTGGCTTAAACCCTTTCTGTGAAAAGCAGGTACATTGTGCTGAGCCCAAAACTGTGAGCACCTTCTGTTTCTTCCCCTACCACAGGCAGATATAGGAGTGACAGTGGTCACTGGATTTTGTGCAGGTTTGGGTTTTTTTTACCAAAATGATTGGACAGATGAAGAAATGTTAATTTTTTAAAATTTTTTTGACGGTTTCTACAATTTTAGGACCTTCAGAACTTCATACTCAGAGAGTTTCCTTCCCCAGTGCTTTGTCTCCTATCATACTCAGTGCAACACTGATTAATGTAGAGGGAATGTAGAGGGTCTTAGCATAAGTACCCTGTTACTACTTACTCGGTGTCCAGGCCCTACTTCACAGCATTTTTATTGTTCCGCTGATAAAACACTAGGAACGCTCGCGCTCTCTGTTTTGTAACCAAGCTTTATGCCTTTGGTGACCTGGCGTGAGCATGCTCCTTCTTGTCGAAGTGGAGTTCTGCTCTCAGGAACCTAGTGGTAGACTGCTGCCAGCCACTTACTTTTCCTTATTTCTCCTTGTGAAATGGACATTAATTATTTATTTTCACAAAATGTAAAGGCTGTGTTTTGAAATCCACAAGGTAGAAGTAGCAGAGAAATAAGTGGTTTGGTAATTCAGATTCTACAAAAAAATGAAGTTTTAAAAATAGAGTGTTAGGCTTTTCCCTTTTATAAGACATAAAAGCTCCTGAAGTGTTGAATGTAATTTTCTAACAAAGTGTCTCCAAGAATTTCATTGCTGCTTCATTCTAATCTACAATTAGTTCCTAGTTTTACAGGAGGGAAACAGGGCTTTTAGAAGCATCTACTTACACACACACATGCACGCACGCATGCGCACAAACAATAGTTTAATAAAGATTCCTATGAGATTCTCGTTCAGACTGAAATCCCATGGGAAGATCGCCCGAGGAGATGTTTCTATGTGCTGTCACAAGTTCCAGCCAGAATTACTGCTGACTTAAACATCAGTGAGTCTTTCTGAACAAAATGCAGTTGTTGATATGTCTTGGTGTGCCTGACTCACCCATTTATTGCATGGAGGTGGGTAGGGAGGGTGATACCCACCACCCTTTGGGGCCAGACTGGCTGGATACTCAGGGCCGCGCAGTGGCTGCTGCTGTGCTCCCTTCCCAAGCACAGCTCTGTGGAGAAGAGCATCAAGCAGGGGAACCAGCAGGGGAGGGATCAGGCTTGACAGCGAATGCTGCTGCATGAGGTGCCTTTTTACATGTTGACTTGACTATATACACGTGAGACCGGAACATTCCCAGCGTGTTTAGTGTTTTAGTCAGCTCAGGCTGCCGTAACAAAAACTCCTAGCCTGTGTTGCTCAAACAACAGAAATTTATAGCACAGTTCTGGAGGCTCTAGGTTCTCAGTCAAGGTGCTGGTGAAGGCTCTCTTCCCGACTCTCAGAGAGCCACCTTCCCGCTGTGTCCTTGTGTGGCAGAGAGAGGGTCTGGTGTCTTCCTCTTTTTATAAGAGCATAATCTCATCATAGGGACCCCACCTTTATGGTTTCATCTAAACTTATCTACTACCCAAAGGCCAGAGACATTTCTCTAGAGAGCCGAATGGGAGTTTGGCATCTAGATGAGAATACCCAGGTAGTCATCTCTTTGGCAGAGGAGCTAATCTGGGATTCTTCAGCATTCAGGTATCAGGGAGGAAAGGGAAAAACAGCTCAGGAATAGAAAGGCAGCACCCGGGGAGGCAGGAGAGAAACAGGAGGACGTGGTTGTCTTGGAAGCCACTGTGCTTGAAAGAGTTTTCAGGTGAGGAGGAAATAACCAACCATGTCAGGTGCCGCGGGGAGGTCAGTTCATGTGAGGACTGAGAACTGGACTGAATTACCCAAGAGAGTGTTTTCCATGATTGTTCAGGATGGAAAAGCCTATTTGGAATGGTGGTAAGAGAAGAGGAAGAGAGCAGAATGCATTGATTTGATTTTGTTTCTGAGGGGTTTTGCTGTAAATGGAATCAGAAATGAGGCACTAAAGTGGAAGTGAATGTAGAAATCGAGAATTTTTTTAAGATGGCAGATTTTATAGCATGTTTATATATGATGAGAACAATGTAGAGGGAGGAATTGATTGGCAGGAAGACTTAGTAGAGCAGTGTCCTCAAGTAGCGAGAAAGGCAGAATCTGTTATGCAAGTGGAGGGACTACCCAGAGACGGGAGCACTGTCTGCCTAGAGGACAAAAACAGATGATGACAGTTGCTGGCAAGTGCGTGGATGTGGACATTCTCTAATGATTGCTTTATCATTCGGATCAAATAATCGAAGGCAGAACAGTACAGAAGCCGTTAGAAATCCTGGCCAGGCATTATGAATGTACAATACATTGTATTGTATACATTGTAGTCTTCGCCAGGTGGTTCTAGGAATTGAATGTTTCACCTTCTGGTGCTGAACTAAGGTAAACACCTTGTTCTCAGGACAAATACTTTTAAAGGATTAATGTTTAAACTGATTTCTAAAATAAATTGCCCCTTATTCAAGCTGAGGCTGATATTGGCATCAGTTTTAGTTGCTTTATATCATGACTGAAGTTTTCAAGGAGAAATGTTCACACTTAAAATTGGAGTGTTCTGATTTTCAGAAATTCTTAAAGATCAGTCCACACCCATTTATAAAAAAGGAAACATTTCACTTTTAAGACTTTCTGCTGTAAGAGACTCCATAAACATTGGGAAAATCTGCAGATGGGAAGAAGTAGAGATTTAAAGCCCAGCTTGTCATCCTTGCTAAGTAGTCCCCGGCACGGTCCATCTTCCCACCACCTTCTTCCAGTGAAATCTGCTTCCCCAAGGAGGTTGTTTTGCTTTTCCAGTTCCTTTCTCCATGAAAAGAGAAAAAAGACATGGCCATGGTTCCTGAAAGCCACCCATCTAAACTGCAGATCATGCTTGTCCAAGTCACCCAGAAAGCTAACACTGGAGATTTCTTACCTCATAGCAGTCTCCCTCACCTACCCCCGTCTAGGGATTGGGGACTGAGTGCTGAGAGAAAGTGTCCAGTTGGTCCTAACCCTGGCATCGTCCCGCTTTCGTACTGTGCGATCTGTGACCTTGATTTGTTATCACATCTAGCGGGTGGCTGTGTGATGAGCCAGGCTGGACTCCTGGCTGTCGCTAAGGAAGAAGGGTGGGTGCTCCCTGCTGTTTAGGAAGGCCTGCTGTCTGCATGAGGTGTGGATGGGCTTTGGGAATGGGGCTCAGTTGTCCCAAGTTCTTCAAAGAAATACATGTTATCTAACCTGAAGCACTGCTGTTAGGTTGGCACTACTATGTCCCCATTTTATGGATGAGGAAACTGAAGCTCAGAGAATCACCTTGTCATTTACCTAAGGTCACACAGCCAGTAAGTGATGGAGCAGAGATTGAAGTCCAAGATTCTGTCTCTAAAGTATGTGTTCTTTCTACTAGCTATGTGCTGTGAGTAGTTTCATATTTTCTGTAATTTACTTCACGTTATCAATTTTTTCAAAACTTCTTTAAAAACTTAAAATATAGAGACCTCCCTGGTGGCGCAAGGGGTTGTTTCAGCACTATGAAGCTACCCACAGCACGAGTTCTATCCCCTACCAGAGAGGTGACCCACAAGTGCATCGGACCTCTCCTGTCTCACCCGCTGCTCCTCTCAGCAGTGTATTTTAGTCAGTATGCCTGTTCTGTTCTCCACTCTGTCTCTGGTGAATTCTCTCATCCCCCCAGACCTCTTGCCTGCACCCCAGACCTTGTATGCATAAATAAATAAATCTTTAAAAAATATAATATTTTTAAAAAATAATAATAATTTTTAGTGGAGAGTAGGATCCTCTCTTGTAGTGATGGTCTCTTGTATTATGACCCAACATAGTCAAGGCCAGCTACCCAGAGGCAGACGTTCTTTTGGAAATAATGTTGTTCCTTTATGACTGGTCCCTAAAGAAAAATCATACCTTCCATGAAATAGCTGGGTGTAGAATTTTTTAGGATAATGTTTAGTGTACTTGTAGGTATTAGATTTCAGCTTTTGGTGTTGTTTTGCATTTAGCACTTTACATATTTTTAAAAATTACCATTAAAGGCAAATGTGTTTTGAGATAGCAAGTCTGGAGACAGCAGACAAGTCTCTACTCTTAAAACCCGGCTGTTGATCTCTGCTTTCATATTTTTTGTCAGTGAGAAAGCCCAGTTAATATAAATCTTTACTTGATTGATTATAAAATCATAGTAAAACTTGTCATTACCTTTTGCCTCTTCCGTTTTGAAAATCCTGCGTCTGTTGACTTCTGTTCATCTGGTCAGTCTCATGAACATTTTCTTCTCTTCATTCTTAAAACCTTCTAAACCCTTTTTTTTAAAGATTTATTTATTTATGCACACAAGGTCTGGGGTACAGGCCAGAGGTGGGGGCGGTGAGAGGATTCACCACAGAGAGCAGGAGCAGAACAGGCAGATCAACGGAAGTACACTGCTGAGGGGAGCAGCGGGCAAGACAGGAGAGGTCTGCTGCGCCATGTGGGTCCCCTCCCCGGCCGGCAGCAGGGATCGAACTCATGCTGCAGTGGCCGCGGTTTGCTTCATAGTGTGTTGCTTAACCCACTGCGCCACCAGGGAGGCCCCTAAACCTTTTTTTGAGGGGAAATTAATTTTTACTGTTTTCATTTCCCCACCAGCATCTCTTTGAACTTCTCTCCCTCATCTTCTCCCTCTTAACCTCAGAAACCTCCCTTTGTTTGTGTGTCCACTAGTTTTCATTCACATTGTCCATTTGTAAATATCTGCTGTTTGTTTTTGTCCCTCTGACTAGCTTTAACTACACATCACTCCCTTGAGCTCCCTCCATTTGTGTAATGGCAGCATTTCAAATGGTATTTCAAATGGGCAGACCACCTCTTCTTGATCCAGTAGGGGACACTTGGGTTGTTACATCTTATCTCATATGAGCTAGAAGTTCAAAGTGTCAGAGAAGCAGTGGCCTTCCTTAGAAGTCTGAGCTTTCACATCTACAGATTGCCATCCTGTCTGCCTGCTATTTTGACAAGCAGTTTTTGCTTGTTCTTGGGTTCTCTGTGCAGTAAAACTCCCAACCCACCCAGTGTGTCTGTTTATTCTCAGTAGGTATCTTATCTTCCCCTGATAGCACTTCATGTTTTATGACCACAGTTAACTTCTTTTGTGTGATGTCTTATCTCTGTCTCCAGTGTTAAACAGTTAATGTTCCATAACTTTGTTTTGTGTTCTGAATGAAACTGTAGAAGGCTGATCCTAGATAGGGGCACAGAGATTGGCTTGGCTTCGGCTCTGGCTTCCCTGTGAGTGACCCCTTGGCTCCTTGGACGCTCAGCAGTGCCTCATGCTGACCTGTGCCCAGAGACGCTGTTGGACTGTTCTCTGCACTGTCAGCATCAGGTCACTGTCCCGACTTTCCCAGTTCTTGTGACTTTGAGGACATTTTGTAAAGAATCCACAGGTGCTCTTCCCAGGTGGGTGACAGTTGTGATTGGTCATTTATTTAATTAAAAATATTGAGGGAAAATGGGTGGCCAGAAAAGGTAGAATCAATTTGGTAGTGGTGCTGGCACTAGAACTCAGGTGGTAGCTACGGTGAGGCATAACACATCGTGGTGTGAAACTCTACCCAGAGTTTGTCTAGTATTGTAAGCCAACAGTAAATCAGTAAAATTCTATTTTAAAAAAAATAGACTTGGGCCTCCCTGGTGGCGCAGTGGGTTAAGCAATGCACTACGAAGCAAACCGCAGCCACTGCAGCACGAGTTCGATCCCTGCTGCCGGCCAGGGGTGGACCCACATGGCGCGGCAGACCTCTCCTGCTGTGCCCGCTGCTCCCCTCAGCAGTGTACTTCCGTTAATCTGCCTGTTCTGCTTCCCACTCTCTGTGGTGAATCCTCTCACCCCCCCAACCCCCACCGCTGGCCTGTACCCCAGTGCTTGTATGCATAAATTAATATATCTTTAAAAAAAAACAAAAACTTGAATTCTGGGAGACTCCTTTATCCTGTCAGAGCTCAGAAGCTACCTCTCATCTCTTCTCTGGGAGACGAACTCTTGAATTATGCTTTAATTGATTCTATCTTTTTTTTTTTTTAATCTACAGCAACTACCTTTTTCTTTTCTTTTTTTTCTTAAGATTTATTTTAAAAAAAAGAAGAAGATATAAAATACTTCTGTCACCTCAGAAATGTCCCTCATGCTCCTTTCTTGTCTGTGCTATTCCCCACAACTGTAACCACTGTGCTGCCTTCTAACAGTTTTTTTCAAAGATTTATTTATTCATGCATACGAGAACTGGGGTACAGGCCAGAGGTGCTGGGGGTGGGGTGAGAGGGTTCACGAGAGACAAAGTGAGGAACAGAACAGGCAGATCTACTAAAATACACTGTTGAGGGGAGCAGCGAGTGAGATAGGAGAGGTCTGTTGCCCCATGTGGGTCAGCTCCCTGGCCAAGGATCGAACTTGTGCTGCTGTGGCTGCGGATAGCTTCATGATGCTGAGTCTTAACCCCTTGCACTATCAGCAGTTTCTTATTTTAAAGTATATTCACGTGGCTGCATCTGTCAGTGGTTTAGTCCTTTTCATTGCTGTGAGTATTTCATAATATGAGTATAACCACTGTTTAAAAAAATATTCAGTCTTCTACAAATGGGTACTTGAGTTATGTCCACTTTGAATAGAGCTGCAATCAACTTTCTTGTATAGATTTGTTTCTGGACATGTGTACTCATTTCTTATTGAAGACCTACTTGTCAATTTGAAGAAATATTATAGACACAGTAAATATCCCAGAGAGTGCTCTGTTCACTTAGTCCTGCTCGGAGTGGAAGGTCTGATACCATAGCTAAGGATTATAGGGCTCGGGGGAGGAGGGACCCCTGGCTAATAATAAAAGGAACTGCTTATTAATAGGAACCATGACCCAAAGTGTTGAGAGGAACGTGTTATGGAGGGAGGGAGGCTGCTTGGTGACACCATAGAGCATGGCTTTTGTGCCAAGCAAACTCAGATTCATGTCGGGCCCCAAGACACACAGTGTCTTAAGTAACTTCAGACAGGTTCTTTAACGTTCCTTTGACCTTACCTTTAAGATAGAGGGGCCTCCCTGGTGACACAAGAGGTTAAGTACCACTCTACGAAGCATCCACAGGCACTGCAGCACGAGTTTGATCCTGGCCATGGAGGTGACCTACATGGCGCAGCAGACCTCTCCTACCTCGCTCACTGCTCCCCTCAGCAGTGTGTTTCAGTCTGTCTGCCTGTTCTGGTCCCCACTCTGTCTGGTGAATCCTCTCACCCCCCCCCCCACACACACACACCTCTGACCTGTACCCCAGTTCTTGTATGCATAAATAAATCTTTAAAAATAAGATAGATATAACGCTCACCTTTCATCATTCCTGTTCAGATAATATACAATACTCAGATGCAGAGGGATGTGGAACTACGCTGACAATTTTGCGTTGTACTGAAGTGCTAGCTGAGGAGTTGGGAGTGGTGATAAGTCATCCTTGAGTTCCCAGAGCTTGAAAAGTGACTATATTCATTCCCTTCTTTATTCATTTTCCAGCCTTTAATAATTATGCCCAGTCAGTGCTGTTCTGTGTACTGCAGATATAGATGTGAACAAGAAGCAGGTCTGTTGGAGGAAGACATAAAATAAAACAATACGAAGAAAATATGAAGAACTAAGATATAAGAAAGTCGATGGGGTTTTTTAAAATAAGTTATAAAATGTATAAAGAACCAGGACTTCTTTTTTTTTTTTAAAGATTTTATTTATTTATGCATACAAGCACTGGGTGTGTACAGGCCAGAGGTGTGGGGGGGTGAGAGGATTCACCACAGAGAGTGGGAAGCAGAACAGGCAGATAAACGGAAGTACACTGCTGAGGGGAGCAGCGGGCACAGCAGGAGAGGTCTGCCACGCCATGTGGGCCCCTCCCCTGACCGGCAGCAGGGATCGAACTCGTGCTGCAGTGGCTGCGGTTTGCTTCGTAGTGCATTGCTTAACCCACTGCGCCACCAGGGAGGTCCGAACCAGGACTTCTATCTGTGCATTGGTAGAAGGAATCTTATTTATGAGAAAGGTAGCAAACTAATCAGTTAGGATTCTGTTCACAATTTGTTACAGTTATCTTGAAGTCCCATTATTTATTTATTTATTTATTTTTATTAAGATGGTATGCTTTTCATTTAAGGTGACTTTAAGTATTTGAATCTCTGTCTATGTTTTTCTCTTTTCATAGCTGGAAGGCACAGGGGGCCCAGACACCATTTGTATGTACTTACCTCCATGAAGAAGGCTAGGATGTTGCTTGAGTAACTACTCTTAAATTCTTTGATGTCTTAGCTTCTTCCTGACCCTTGGATGTTCCTGGTTAATTTTCTTTATGAGTTGGAGATTTCTTGTTGTCTCCTCTAGCCCTGTGCAGTCCTGGAACAACCTGGATCTGTGGTGGTCTCGGAGATGTGAGTGAGAGCAGAACCAGTGGGTTCCCCTAGGAAAGGAAGGAATCCTTTCTGTTTATTTATAAAGTTCAGATCCTGGGACTTTTCCAGAATACATGCTTTTCTAAGGTGGGTACATATTCTCTCCTACTGGAGAGAATGGGAAATTTTTTATAGCACAAATCTGGGTAACTTTGGTCCTCTGGGGGAGAGAATAAATAAGGTTATACCCTATTTCAGTTTGTCTCTGTCCCGCCTGACTAGGGTTTTCCTGTTTTGACACCAGGCCAGAAACTGTGTGACTGGCAGCTTTGTTCCATTTCTGCACAACCACTTAAAAGAGCACCCCCATCCCCATTAGAACTGCAATTAAGAAGTTATCAGATTAAACTGAGACTCTGGACCTCCTCTCCTCCCCCAGAAATTGAATCAAAAGACTACTTGAAATGGTAACAAGGAACTATTACTGATTTTAGTGCTGTTAATTTTAAACTGATAAATGCTGCCCTATTCAAGTGGTCTTTCATGTGGGGTTTGTTCAAAAGTGAAAACAATCCCGGTAGGGAATTTCTTTTTGTTCATGCCTGCGGCATATATAATTATACAGGAGCTAAAAGTTTCTCATGCCCATTATAAAGTTCCTCTTGTTTGAGATGTTCTGTAAATGACCCATGGAGTAATATTATTAAAGATGTGGGTATAACTGTAATAATAAAAATGCATGCCTGGAAGTCTGAGATCCAGACAAGCTTTTTTATTAGACAAATCTTATCTAATCTAATATATATTTCTTTGATATCATTCAGTAACTTTCTGGTCATATTGCAACTGAGGAATAAGATAGGAACAGAAAATGAGGTGAGGGCACACACACCCAAAGACGTGTTTGGCCTCACCCTGCAGACAGGCCCACCGATACCTGTGGGTAGGTTATGATTGACTAGAACCAGCTCTCATCCTAACTCTTGACAGTTCTATAACTATTTTGCTTTCAGTTCAGCAGTCATTTTCATGAGAGAGATTTCTTGTGCTCTAGAATAGCATAATCTTACTGGGAAGCTCTAAGTGAACCGTTTTAACACAATGTGCAAAATGCTGGATTGAGGGACACAGGATGTTCCCTCCCTACTCAACTTTCCATCCCCTAGGAGGCTCTAAGTCGTTTAGGAAGCCATGTGCTGGCAGAAGGCTCAAGGAAGGCCAATACTTGTAGAAAAAAATTTAGTTCCTTTGCATCTAGTACTGTGTCTTATCCTTATTTTTAGATTGAGCTAGGACTTGGAAAGCAGTTTAGACATTCTACAGTGACTTTGCCAAGGAGTAACTTTGCCTTCTACATTCTTTCTTTAAAATAAACATAGTTTTAATCTTCTGTCGGCATCTAAGTACAAGGACTTACTGTAATTATTGGCCTTATTGATGTTAAGGTGTAAGAGAAACTGGTTCCTGTGGTCCTTGGACGCATACTTTGGAGGCTACTCTAAATAGTTACTTGGCTTTAAATGTTTACAGTCAAAGACAGATTTGATACTCGTGAGTTATGTTGTACTTTCAATTTTCCTTTTGTCTCCCCATTCCTCAAATGATAAGACATGTTTTCCCATTTCCCATGCAAATATGTAAACAGTTATATTTTAACTCCAGTGGTTTTTCTTGCCTCCTAAGTTATAACTGCCAGCCTGTCCTCTTGTGCCTTCTAGGTTTTGTGATTCAGATGTAAGTATGGTGTTCTGGGAAATGCCTCTCCATATTATTCTTCTCCATATTATTATTCTGACCTCTGAACTCTTGCTGTCAAGGTCAGTTCAACCTTGGTCATACTACCATAAGGACAGCTCTTGCAAACTAAAGACTTGGTCAACTTCCTAACACCCAGGTTGGGTTCTGTCAGCAAAATTCCTCTCTCTTACAGCCCATATCACACCAATTCAGAGCTCCTTGCTGTTGAAACTGCTTAAAACAATGCCAAAGACAGTGCCAAGGTGGGAGACAGGTCACTGTCTGTGGGTTTTAGCCTGTACGTTAACAATTGCAGAACCTCTCAGGTTCAGGAAACAACAACAGTGGAGTTTATTTAACAAAAGAGTTTGGGGAGACAAAGAATTTTTAAGGCCACAAGTTGTTGGCTGTCTCACAATAGATAGTTCCCACAGTGTCCATTAGTTTCAATCAAAGGCTGCTTGTGCAAGATGGTGTTTTTCCATAAACGAGGTCCTGAAGCTGTTGGCACACTGGTCAGCGGTGCACCAGGGTGCAACTCATGGTGGCAGCTGGAGGTGCTCACAGGTAGGGCCCATGTGATGCCACAGCTGGCTACAACGATGGTTTGAGCGCCAGGCTAGATAGCGCCAGGATCCCATAATGGACAGCAACAGAGGCAGCAGCACTGGAAAGCAGTACTGGACAATCAGAAGCGGTGGACAGCTCTCAAAGGTGACCGGACACAGTGCTGGTCACCAGGAGGCTGTGTCACAGACACCAGTGTTACAGAACTACAAAAACAACAAACAGCTTTTTGTGCACTACTGGCATAAGCTCTTTGAGACAACGGGCTCCAAAGGCCAAAAGTGCTCTTGCAGGCATTATTGAAGCCAGAGGCAGATGCAGCAGCCAGGTCTCTGTGAAGATCTGTAGGTTTGGACGTCTGCTGAATCGCACAGAGATCATCTGCTCTTTGCTTCTTTGGAAGTTGCCTACTAAATGCTGCTCCCTCAAAAGGTCAGGAGCAGAGTGAATCAAGCGCTTTATATCTCCTCTCAGGGTTTCCCTGCCCTACAAGCCTGATTGGATCATTTTCAGTCCTACGTGCCTGGTGCAGGTTACCACCAGTTTGCTAGCTTCCATTTTTTAATCCAAATAACTAACTTACCACCATGAATGAAACTTAGCTTGAACCCAGTTGGTCCAATGAGCTAAATCCTGATTGGCCCATTTATAGTCCAGTTGCCAAATAAAAGGGAAAAGCCTGGTGCCTGCAACCTGTATCTGCTCTTGCAGTTTCTGCCTCTACTCTTGCCAAGCACCAGAATGCCAGGGAAGGGTTTCCAGTTCCATAACTGTGCAAAGGTGGGAGGCCTGTAGCAGTGCTGGGACATGGGCGGGTTCCCCTACAAGCCCACCATGTTGGCCCCACACTCCATGGCTCTCTCTGCCTGTGGGTGTAACAAGCCACCCAGAGCTGGCCCAGAGAGGCCCAGTGCTCCTCCCCTCATCCCTGAACCAGGTACTACAGGGCCTGGAGTTTGCCTCTGCTACCAGAACTTACGTTGGCGTGGGGTGACCTTGCCCCTGCAGTGCAGTGGAGCTGCACATTCTTGGGGGAGCAGGCCAGGAGAGCACCATGTCCCGCCTCCATTGCTGCCACCTGAACCCCACCCCCCACCTCTGGCCTGTACCCCAGCTTTTGTATGCATAAATAAATAAATCTTTTTAAAAAGTAATAATATTAATAAATCATGGTAATAGTATAGAAATATAAAAATAATTTTTAATCGTGTAAAATACAGGGGTTACCTATTGAAACAGGTCCTTATTTTATCTCGACTCAAACAGTTGAGCTACTCGACTAGTCCTGGGTTCTATGTAAATGAAAACCACAATTGTAGGAAAGCAGCATAAAAACCAAACCAGAATTTGGAATCGCTTCACTGTTCTACCTTTTCCTCCACAAAAGTAAACAAGAATGTCTTGTAATTCTACTACTGTCTTTTGTGTATGAAAATTTCTAATTTCATAGGAACCTTGAGAAACATCTGAACCAATTAGCAGTTTTAGGGAATGTTCGTTCTGTGTGTGGAGTGCCTGTCTAATTTTCCAGTTTCCCATAGCTGCCTTTTTGGGGTGTGCCTTGTTTTGAAATTTGGTCCGCTGATCGTATCTGTTGTAGGATTAGGGGAATGAAGCCTATGAGAACAACCACTGGCTCTGGGGGAATAGACTTGAGTATTTGTCCAAGTTTGATATGGGCACATTTGGTTCTGGGGTACATGCTGAAAACCCCTGTTGGAGCAACATTCTTTCTTCCTCTGCCTTTGTCACTCAGTGATAATTAGACTGTTCAGAGACCCACTGGATCTCTGGTTTGAAAGCAGGACAAGAAACGTCTTACTGAGCGCCTCCTTGGTGGCACAAGGGGTTAAGTCACAGCACTATGACGCTAAACTGTCCGCAATCCTCACCAGGGAGGGGACCCACATGGCACAGCAGACCTCTCCTGCCTTGCCCGCTGCTCCCCTCAGCAGTGTGTTTCAGTCAATCCACCTATTCTGTGCCCACTGTGTCTCTGGTGAGTCCTTTCATCCCCCCTACCCCTACACCTGAGCTATACCCCAGTCTTGTATGCATAAATAAACAAAAATAAATTTTTTTTAAGATTTTTTATTCATGCATGCAAGAACTGGGGTACAGGCCAGAGGTGTGGATGTGGGTGGGAGTGAGAGGATTCACCAGAGACAGAGTGGGGAGCAGAACAGGAAGATCAACTGAAACACATTGCTGAGGGGAGCAGGAGAGGTCTGCTGCACTATGTGGGTCCCCTCCCTGGCCAGGGATCGAATTCATGCTGCAGTGTCTGCGGAAGCCCCCCAGTGCGGCGCTCAACCCCTTGTGCCACCAGGGAGTCCCCAAAAATAAATCTTTAAAAAAAAGGTTTCCATTGAATCAGTCAACCCATAATATGGTAGGTGTGTTTTCTTAAAAAATATATATCTATATCTATATCTATATATATTTATTGAGGTAACTTTGATTTACCTCACTATGTATGTTTTAGAGGTATAGGTTCACACCGCTACAAATGTTATTAAATCATGCTCAAGACCAAAACCCCAAGAATCCTCTACTGTAGTCCATTTTAGGGATTCCCTCTCCCCTTTGCTCCCAGCACCCTCCCCTCCCCTTCTGGTAGCTTCAGTTCTGCAGTCAGATTTCAACGGTTTGTTGTGTTTTATTTTTGTCTGTTCCTTTACATTTTAGGATGACTTAGGAGTGATGTCATCCAGTATTTTTCTTTCTCCTTCTGACTTTATTTCACTTAGCATAGTCACCTCCAGCTCCATGTTGTCACAAATGGCAAGCTTTCCTCTTTTTACGGTTGAGGCAGTATCCCACCGTGTGTGCGTGCCACCTCCGTACCCACTCATCTGCTGTTTCCATAGCTTGGCTGCTCTAGACAGTGCTGCAGTGAACATATGAGTACATGTATGTAGTCCTTCAAATTAGTGTTTTTGTTTTCTTTGGCTGGATACCAGAAGAGGGATTGCTGCTGGATGGTAGGGTAGGTCTATTTTTAGTGTTTGAGAAGCCTCCACACTGTTCCGCAGTGGCTGAACCAGGCTCCACTTGCACCAGCAGTGCACAAGGGTTCCTTTTTCTCCACACCCTGACTAACTCCTATTACTCGGGGTCTTATTGACATGGGCTGTTCTTTCAGGCATGAGATGGCCCCTCATTGGAGTCTTGATTTGCATTTCCCTGAAAATAATGCGTGCCTGTTGACTTGTCCTTTGGAGAAGTCTGTTTAGCTGCTTGACCTCTCACTTCTGAGCTGTGTGGAGACTGTATATTGAATTCTGTGCCTGCCCTCCTCCTACTTCATCTGGCTTGGTATGGTACTTTCCCCCCATTTTCCTTACAGATTGAGGTGGAGGAACACAAGTAATTTAACTTGTACCGTGACCCTGACTTAGTTGTCAAGACATTTAAGTAAGATGCTGAAATTAGAGTTCTGTGTGATGTGAAAAAGGCCTTGGAAATGCTATATGGGGGACCTTTTCAGGTGTCTGACTTGTGGCAACAACTCAGAAGGAATGTATCTAAGCATGAAAATCAGTCTAGTATAATGATGAAGAGACTGAGTTATAAATCCAGCCTAAAATGGATTGGAATCTTGCCTTTTTGACCTGGGCAAGTTACCTAAATGAGCTGTGCATCTGTTCTCATCTGTAAAATGTGAGTAAAACTAGGAGTTTGAGAAGGACTAAATTAGCGAATATAGATAAAGCAATTAGAAGATGCCTGGCATTTAATGCTTGATAAATAGTAGTAATTATCTTAAGTCGTAGTAGTAATAGTTACAGGTAGCAGTACTTAGAATTTCATTATGTTTTACCAACACCCTTTCACTGTATGAATAGATTTTCCTCTTAGGAGGTATGTATTCTTCTCCTTCTTTTGTAATCTCTTTAAACCCAGACTGGTAAACATTGATTTTCTCGGTCAGATAGGCAGTCAGATGATTTCACAAAATATTGATTATTTATTTCAATAGATGTTACAAGAAACACGGTACACATGGATTAGCTAACCCCTACTACTCTTGTGTTAACTTTTTTTTGGTTTCCAAATTCTATTCAATGTATTTGATTTACTTTTCTGAGACTTGGAGTGCCTTCCCTTTCATCTACCGTCAGTTACAATACTTTTACTTTTACTGTACTTTCTTGAGCTAAGAAGTTACTCTGTTGGAAATAACCTTAACCATTTATAGTAATTAAGTATGTCCAGTCCAGGCCTCATAAACCGTATGCCATGTGGCTAGTAGAACTGTCAGATGGTTCTGTGGCTGACCTGCTGTTAACTTCACATTAATTTGTTTTAACTATAATAACAATACTTAACACTGTTCTAAATGCATTATGTGATTATATAATTTAATTCTTTTAATTCTCACAACCACTCCATGAGGCAGATACTGTTGTTAGCCCATTTTATAGAAATGGGCTAGATAGATAGACAGGACAACCGAGGCAGAGAGAGATCTGGCAACGGGCCCAAATTTCACAGCTAATTATGTGGCAGGGCTGGGATCTGATCCCGGGAAGACCGACTTCAAAACCTAGTGTTGAGCCATAATCCTTTATGTCAAATGCTTGGTGCTAATTATGTTTTGGAATTCAGAATTCTTTAGATTTTAGAATGGAAATAAGATGTCTGTGCACTTATAGTACCACCGGTGGAGTCTGGAGCCACGCCTACAATCGAACATTAGTATTTTTGTAGCACTGCGTATAGCTGCTCTCGGTGAGTGGCTTAAGTAAAAGGGCTGTACATTGCCTCATCACTTTAGGTAAGTTTTGCCATATAGACTTTGAAAAAATTGCATTTCTAAAACCAGGGATTTTAGAATTTCAAATAAGGAATCCATCTGTAGTATACTATAGAGGCCTTTAGAGGCCTTCAGCAAATGGAGTGAGGTTAGGTAAGGAGCAAGAAAAGTAAATTATATTGACTTAATATTATATTGACTTTAACCAATAGGTTTTGTTTTTTTTAAATAAAGAAGAAAATGAAAATCATATGTAATCTCACTGTTCAGAGAGATGCATGGCCATTGACCTTCTAGGCTTTCTTTATGTGCAGTGGATACGTAGAGGAAAATACATTAGGTGGGCTCAATTTGCTGAGATTTTAATGCCTTTCCTCCCACTAATCAGATGTGCCACTTGGGGGAATTAACCACTCTGCCTCTGTCCTTATAATGGGGATAATAGTGCCTGCCTCATTGGGTTTCGTTAAGTATTAAGTAAATCATAGTGCCCATCAATTGAGAGCTACTATGTTACCTTTTGTCACTTACTGTTTGCAGTTTTCCTTGGGGAACTGTGCATTGTTTTAACACATACTGAATCACAAAATGTATTTGTAAAGATTTTATTTATGCATACAAGAGCTGGGGTACAGGCCAAACATGCGGTGGGTGGGGGGGGGGTGGCAGGGCAGGGGCGGTGAGAGAATTACTAGAGACAGAGTGGGAAGCAGGACAGGCAGACTGACTGAAGTACCCTGCTGAGGGGAGCAGTGGACAAGGCAGGAGAGGTCTGCCGCGCCATGTTGGGTCCCTTCCCCGGCTGGGGATTGAACTCGTGCTGCAGTGGCTGCGGAAGCCCCACAGTGTGGCACTCAACCACTTGCCCCACAAGGGAGGCGGAGGCCCCCTGGATCACAAGATTTTAATCGCCGCGTATAGTAATCTTTGATGTGAATATTCCTTGATTTACTTAAACACTGTAAATGAGCATCTTTGTATTCTTTTTTCATGTGTCCAACTGCCTATCATTACACTAATCCCTAGAAATGGACTTGCTGAATCAAAGCCTTGGCTCTTAAGTTTCTTTTATACAGATCATCCAGTTCACATTAAAAGCCCACCTTTTGCTTATTTCCATGTTTTGTGGACCCTTGCTTAGCTGCTTTACTTTATACGCTTGATTTTAGAAGTCAGGATTTCCAGTATCTCAAATTCAAATCCAAATTTCAGTCTGGAAAAATTTTAAGTTACCACTCTCCTGATGCCTGTTAACCTATTTTATTTTCCTTTTCTGTTTCTTCAAAATGCTTGTAGTTCCAAGATAGAGTCAAGAACTTGCAGCTTTGTTAGGTATTTCACAAATTAAATCAGTTTGGGATAACACTTAACATCTTAACTAGACCATTCTAGTAGTTAGGTTTTCTAGTAGGACCGGAGGCTCCTCCTGGGAAGGCGAAAGACTTGAACCAGGAATCCCAGGCTGTAAAAGAACAATAGAGGTGAGTAGTCCCTTAGTCTTTCCAGTGGGCCAGAAGGGGAGCAAAAGCTAACTTGTGGAATTCTTTGGTCAGTGTCTCAGCGCTGCTGCTGACTGGCGCGAGAACCATCCTAGAGGAGACTCCTGTGGTCAGAGCCTGCCCGGATAGATGTCTGTTTGACTAGGGAGATACTCAGAAGATTACTCAGTGTCGTTAGATGCTCACTCCATAGTTTAAAGCCTGGTACTTTCTTAGTAAGTCACGTTACTATTGGACTCCAAGGAAGAATGTCCTCTGCTCTGCTTTGTCAACCTTGAGACCTTGTATGCAACACCATTAAAGCAGAGTGAGCAGGGGGACCTCCCTGGTGGTGCAGCGGGTTGAGCGCCACACTGTGAAGCATCCATGGCACAGCAGCGTGAGTTCGATCCCCAGCCAGGGAGGGGACCCACATGGTGCAGCAGACCTCTCCTGCCTTGCCCGCTGCTCCCCTCAGCAGTGTATTTCAGTCCATCTGTCTGTTCTGCTCCACACTCTATCTTTAGTAAATCCTCTCACCTCCCGCTACTCTGACCTGTACTCTAGTTCTTGTACGCATAAATAAATAAAAAACTTAAAAAAAAAAAAAAAGCAGACTGAGCAGGGTTTTCCTAACAGCATTCCCATAATCCCCTGCTGAAGGAAGAGGCCAAGGTGTCCATCCAAATTGGAGCATGTCAGCTGCTATCAGACTAATGTAGGACTATTGGTATTCCTTCTGTTTAAGATATCCCTTGAAAAATGAATCCTGCAGCTGGGCCTCCCTGCTGGCGTAGGGGTTAAGTCTCAGAGCTCACAAGCCACTGCAGCATGAGTTCAATCGCCAGCCAGGGAGCTGACCCACATGGCACAGCAGACCTCTCCTGTTTCACCCACTGCTCGCCCACAGTGTATTTCACAGTGTCTCTGCCTGTTCTGTTCCCCACTCTGTGTTTGGTGAATTCTCTCACCCCATACCGCTAACCTATACCCAGTTCTTGTATGCATAATAAACAAATCTTAAAAAGAACAGTGGATGCTGCAGCTTTAACCGAGGGGAAAAAAAATTTAGTATTTATTGACACCTGACTATAAAGATAGTACTTTACTCTTGAGCAAAATAAAGGTGGTAGATTAGGAGAAAGACCAATTGTCATTTCAAAGGCAAAAATCTCTGAAAACCATGCTCAGATGAGGCATTTGTTATCCCTAAAATTCCAGATTTCTGTCGTTTCAAACTTTGGTCAGCATAGCTCCAGGTCCTGCTCGAGCACCTTCCTTCGTTGCCTCTCTTGGTGTAAGGCCTGCAGTGTAATGGAAATGCCTTCATACTGAGCCTTAAAGTTCTTCCCCCATTTGTACTAGCGAGGCCCAGTGCTCTGGGCCTAAAAATCACTCTGTTAACATTTGACTCATAGACAAATGGAAAATTCTTTTTTAATTTTTTTATTTTTAACCTTTGTAGCAGCAGTTATTTTTAAGTTGTATCCAGGTATCTGGCTTCTCTGTATACTTTTCCCTGGGTCCCTTCCATACTTTCCTTTGTGATTTCTGTTAAACTTATTAAAGGGGTGAACAGAAAAGCAACATTTATTGAGCACCTGCTTAGTGCCAGGCACAGTACTAGATGCTTTCAGTGCATTATATAATATGCAAAAGCCTTTTGAGATTGATAGGTACTCCCATTCCTAATTTCAGGTAAGCATACTAACCCAAGGGAGACTAAGTAACTTTCCTTTAACTCAGGTTTCTCCATTGTAATTATAGAAGATGTATAAATTGGGGGTGATTTTTCTCTCAGACCTGCAAACTCAGTTTGTCTTCCCCTTCCCCTAATACCTTGTAGTATTGGTTCCAATTTAGTGACTCTCCCAGGGAAAGGTGGTCCACAGACAGCCTGTGAGGGGCTTGTTCTGAGACCCTGAATCCTAACCATGATGTTACTGACTTCTCCCAGGGTCCTATCCTTCCCCCAAAGCTGGAGCGACTCTGGTCGTGTACAAGGACCTGCTGGTGCTGTTTGGTGGCTGGACTCGGCCAAGCCCTTATCCCCTACACCAACCAGAGAGATTCTTTGATGAAATACACACTTATTCGCCCTCTAAAAACTGGTAAGCCACAAGAATAAGAGCCTTTCAACTTGAAATAAAAGATTTTTAATGACTAGATTCCTTATCTTTTTTGTGTCCAGTAATCTCTTTTGAGAATTTGTTGAAAAGCTATTTTCTTGGGAAGGGAGAGGGAGGGAACTTGCATATGCACAAATTTTTTAATACAATTTCAGACCCATTAATACCTGGGACCCATTAAGATCTGAAGAACCCGTATTTCAAAGAGAAAAAGGAGATTTGTTGCCCTTCCTAGAAATGAGTGAGCCAAGTGAAGAACAGGGAGCTCATGAGCTTTGGCTACTGCTTCTCCAGCTGTGAATCCAGATGCTGCCTTACTTCCTGCTGTTTGCCTAACACTGGCTGATTGTCTTTCAAACCTGTCTTTTTTAAATGACAGTAGCCCCTGTTCTTTGTACCCCTGTAGCTGACTCCTTAATACAGGGCCTTGGCAGCTGCTCCTGATCTGGACTAGAGAAAGAAGTGGCAGGTAGTGCTCCTGTGGCAAACTGGGCTGGAGAAGCCAGGGAGCCACGATGGAGTCAAGTCACTCCCTCTTCTCTCTACTCTGCCTCCAGGCCATACACAGGGAGAACTTCCGGCAGGTTTGTAGGAAAGGCATAAACTACCCTGTCCTCCATTTATTGTTCTAACAGTGTGTTTACTGAAGGTGGTAGGGTTGTCATTTTAAATGGATGCCTGCTTGCTTTAGGTTTTCTACCTTAAATGTGTAAGAACAGAAGCAGATGCTGCTGACTTCTGGACTCCCTCCTGTGTTTTTGTGTCAGGTGGAACTGCATTGTGACTACCCACGGCCCACCTCCCATGGCTGGCCATTCCTCCTGTGTGATCGATGATAAAATGATTGTCTTTGGTGGCTCCTTGGGGTCCCGGCAGATGTAAGTATATTTGGTTTGCCCCGTATCACCCTGAAGGTAAACACTTCTGGGAATAACAGGCCAAAAAAGGGAACTAGTCAGGGTCAGTATTCCTGGACTTAGTCCTAACTGATTTCATTAGTTTTGTCGTCCTAGCATTCCAGGTTTTGATTCCCCTAGTCACAATAAGTCGAAAAACTTGCTCCATAAGGTCAGGCCTGTGCAGAGTCTCTTCATTTACTGTGGTTTTCAGTGGGATCGTTTCTGATAGAGCTCCTGTTTCCATGTGTCCCTGCAGAAGGCCACCTTTCAAGAAGCAGAGCGCTTTTACTTGCTCTCCTTCCTGACCCAGCTCATGCCCTTTGGGACTTTAGAGAAATAGTCGAGACGTAGCGTGACAGGACAGGTGGAAATGGTCCATTCTCCGGGTGGGGTGGGTCAGAGGAGTGGGTAAGAGCAAGAAAACCACCAGGTCTGATGCTTCTGTGTGTCTGTTCTCTCTCCCCATCATTCTCTCCACCTCTAGCCACAACTGGCCAGCTCAGGCCTGAGTCGAGAATCCTGTGTTGCTGCAGTAGCAGCAGATGTGGTCATTTTCCTGTGCTCTGCAGCGGGAGTGATGAGCTGTCAGCAGCGCCACCCCAGACCCGAGCCTGCCTGCTCTTAGGCAGGGTGCACTCCATCTTCCTATTTTAAAATGGTTGCAGAGGGCCTCTTTGGTGTGCAGGCAGTTAAGTCTCAGCACTTTAAAGCTGTCAGCCCCACTGCAGCACAAGTTCGATCCCCAGCCAGGGAGCTGACCCACATGCAGCAGACCTCTCCTGTCTCACCCGCTGCTCCCCTCAGCAGTGTATTTCAGTAGATCCACCTGTTATGCTCCCCACTCTGTCTCTCGTGAATCCTCTTACCACAACCAGCCCACTCCTGCACCTCTGGCCTACACCCCAGCTCTTCTGTGCATAAATAAATAAATCTTTTTTTAAAAATAATAATAAATTGGTTGCAGAAAAACTATATAAGCTACTGACCAGATGAAAGAGTCCAGGGATTCAGGGACCAGAGCTCTTGTTCCTTTGCTCTTCAGTGTGAATAAGTGGCCCCAGAGAGGCTATGAAATAGATAATTACCACCCGGGAGTCTGTCCTTGCCAGACTGGTCCCATGAAGGTTGGAGATGCCAGTTTGTCTTTGTTAAAACTGCAGCTTTCATTAGCTATGGTGCAATTACTTCTTGTTGCTAGAATCAATGAATCTTTATCTCCTAGACAATGGTAGAACTGCCTTTCTCCTCCCAACCCTCCCCTGCCTTTTGAATATTTTTTTTTTTTATTTTTCTCTCTGGTTTTTGCTCTTGAAAGACTATACTGACCGGTAGCTACTTCCTACTATCACCAATTAATTCTTACCTTATGTATAAGTATGTGACTGCAGAGAAGACTCAGATAAGGCTTTATGGTTCAGTGGAAAGAACAAGGTTTGAAAGTGTTGAGATGGCTTCTAGGGAAAAGGGAAGAAAAATACATACCAAGTGCTAAATTTGCTAAATGTGATTTCGCTTCTGTCAGCTCTTGTGTTCTCTGGGAGCTCCATCCTCATGTCCTTCCCTTACAGGAGCAACGACGTCTGGGTCCTTGACCTCGAGCAGTGGGCGTGGTCCAAGCCGAACATCTCAGGCCCCAGTCCTCATCCTCGAGGTGGCCAATCTCAGGTGCTCAGGAATTAAAATAACTGTTCAACACACATGTACATCGTTCAGTTAGGACAGGAGAGGGAGGAGGGAGTCAGGTGAGACGCCAGGGTGCGTAAATAAGCCAAAGAGAACCTTTCATTCTTTTTTGCTAGTATTTATTTTTCAACTTGTATTGGGTTATAATTTGTGATGGCTACTATACATGGTGCCTCTCTCCAAGCATTCACCTCATTGTTTCACTTCTCAAAAGCACCCTGCCTCACAGGTGGTTGGCACTCTTGTATTAATTTTGATCAGCAAAATATACAGCCATTCTGTGAACCATCAGTACTTTGCGCATAGGAATCAGAATTGACGTGCTTTGGGGAGAACGGCTAGCGTGGGGTGACTAGAACACTTATCTATCTGGGCGCTGGGCAGGCAGTTTTCATAGATCTCTGAAGCGTAGGCACAGGTGCCTGTGTCTGTAGGTTTATTTTAAAATTTCTTCCTCTCCCTAGATTGTTATAGATGATGCGACTATCTTAATCCTTGGAGGGTGTGGCGGTCCCAATGCTGTGAGTAGAGCTGGTGTGGCGTCCCCACGTCCATACCCCCCCAGTGTCCAAAGCTTGTTTCCCCCGTCTCGCCTTGTAAGTGTTCTGTGAAGTTCATGTAGAGAATACCTTTTCCACCTTGGGTGGATAAGCCTTCGTGTTCTCTGACTATTTTCTGTGCTTGCTTCATGGTGCTGGTGGCGTGGTACTTTCGATCTGAAACATTCTTCTCTTAAGTATCATTTCTGTGTTCTTGCTACTCCTTTCTCTTTAGGCTATAAAAGTTACTGCTATCATTTCAAAGCGGGTGGGACAAAAGGCATGTGGATAACTGCCAGAGCTCACATGGGATTGATTTAAGATTGCAGATTCAGAAAGTTATGGATACGTACTTTGTAACCTCACCCCTTCCCCCAGTGCACGCACATGCGCACACACACATGCCCAAACCACAGGCAAATTCAGAGTCACTTAAAATTGATTCACGGGTGACAGGCACATTTTCATGCGCCAGGTCATGGTACTATATGAATGAGTAAAGGCACAAATGAAGGAAGAATCAAATTTTGGTGTTCTTGCTGCACAGCCCAGACAGCACAGCTTTGCGATTCCAGCTGTGTGTATATGTTGTAATGTGTACCACACCTAAGTCCTATTCTTGGTCGTTCTCTTACAGCTGTTCAAGGATGCTTGGCTGTTGCACATGCACTCAGGTCCCTGGGCCTGGCAGCCACTCAAGGTAGAAAATGAAGATCATGGGGCCCCAGAACTGTGGTGCCATCCAGCTTGTCGGGTAAGCAGGGAACAGGCTGGCAGGAGGAGAGGTCCTAAACTGTACAACCAACTTAACTTGTCAGATTCCCAAGCAAGTTTGCCCAGAAATAGAAAACAACTCGATGTCAGAAAAGAGGCAGACAGTACCCATTGCTTCTTGGGTTTTCTCACATATGTGAGAAAATAGATGGGAAAACCTAACGTGGTCCCTTCCAGTTCCAGTTTGAAACATTTCTTTGTCTCTGATAAACATTTCCGGGGACACCCCAGACAAAAACTGATTCCTCCCTCCATTCTACCCCTATCCTGCAACTCCAGTGATAGCACTTGGCACGTTAGAGCAACAGATTGCTCCCCTGTCTATCTCCCCTCTAACCCAAAGGACAACTATCGTTTTCATCTCTGTACCCTCAGTTACCTATGCAATGCCTAGCATGTGCCCGGATGCTCACAATAAGATGTTTCGTGGTTGAACGGATGATCCAGACTCAGCACAGGTCTCTTCTCTTCCAGGTGGGGCAATGTGTGGTGGTCTTCAGCCAGGCTCCTAGTGGGAGAGCCCCACTCAGCCCTAGTTTGAACTCTCGCCCGTCACCCATCAGTGCCACTCCTCCAGCCCTGGTGCCCGAGACCCGAGAGTACCGCTCTCAGTCCCCAGTGAGGAGTATGGATGAAGCTCCTTGTGTTAACGGCCGCTGGGGGACACTGAGGCCCAGAGCCCAAAGACAGACCCCCTCAAGTTCTCGAGAAGGGAGCCTTTCCCCGGCCAGAGGAGACGGTTCTCCCATCCTCAATGGCGGCAGTTTATCTCCAGGAACAGCAGCTGTGGGCGGCTCTTCCTTGGACAGCCCTGTTCAGGCCGTGTCTCCTAGCACTCCTTCTGCCACTGAAGGGTGTGACCTAAAAACGGGACTTCCTTTGGCACCCCGACGAGGGTCACTCCCAGATCAGAAAGACCTGAGGTTAGGATCGATAGATCTGAATTGGGATCTGAAACCTGCTTCCAGTGGCAATCATACGGATGGCGTGGACACTAGGACAACTGGAGGAAATGTGCGACACCCCCCTGAACAGACCAACGGGGTGCACACCCCTCCACACGTGGCCAGTGCCCTCACAGGAGCTGTCTCCCCTGGTGCCCTGCGTCGGAGCCTGGAAGCCATCAAAGCGATGTCGTCCAAAGGCCCCTCAGCCTCCGCAGCACTAAGTCCTCCTCTTGGGTCTTCTCCGGGCTCCCCTGGGAGCCAGAACCTGAACAGTGGCGAAACGGTGCCCGTTCCCCGCGCGGGACCTGCCCAAGGAGACGGACATTCCTTACCTCCCATCGCCCGCCGCCTGGGCCACCACCCTCCACAGTCCCTAAATGTTGGTAAACCTCTGTACCAGAGTATGAACTGCAAGCCCATGCAGATGTACGTGCTGGACATTAAAGACACCAAGGAGAAGGGGAGGGTCAAATGGAAAGTATTTAATAGCAGTTCTGTGGTCGGACCTCCTGAAACCAGCCTGCACACGGTGGTACAAGGCAGGGGCGAACTCATCATATTTGGAGGACTCATGGACAAGAAACAGAACGTGAAGTACTATCCAAAAACAAACGCCTTGTACTTTGTGCGAGCAAAAAGATAATATGTTCTAAACCACTTTCCCTTTCTGTGGCTTTTAATTTGGAGGTTTCCAATGTGCAACCATTTGGACCAAGAATTGGGAAAACAAAGGACAAAATTACTCCCATAAACCAAAACCCCAATTCCCAACCTCATTCACTCCAGGCTGGGATCAAATCTCCGCTAAGAAAGAAATTATATATAAATATATAAACATATATTATATAGCCAGCTCTGTTTACAAAGAGGGAGAGGTCTCCGTCCTGGCTCAGATAAAATGGTTGCTGTGTTTTAGCAGAGGCTGTGCTGCCTTTTTCTACTTTGCTGGTAACTAGACCAGGACTTTAGGGAACAAACAGTTGAACTTTCCTAAAGAAACTGAAGAGCCCCCTGTAAATCTTTATGTGGCCTTCTTGGAGGTAGAAAAAGAAAGGGCGTGTGTCACATGCACAGGTGGAGGCTTCAGATTCACACGCGTCAGGAGCTGGCAGGGTAAAAGTCACCTGTAGAAAATTGTTCTTCCCTTCTCTGAAAACTGCAGAGGACCTGAGAAAACTTCTCTTTTCAGGAATGCCCCACGCCTGGCCCCATTCTGCCCTTTATGACTGAGAAAAGTAACACAGGACCTCGTTCCAAATCTGTGCCAGGACCATCGTGGTGCAGGCTGACACGGCGACGCCTCACCACCGAGTGCCCCTCCGCGGACGCGCCCTCCATGTCTCCGAAAACATTTGGTGTCTCTTGTGGAATTTTCTGACAATCGTATTTGGTTGCAAGTTGCCAAAAACCACATTAGTTCTCCTTTTTCTTCCCTTAAACTTGATCTTCAGAGGCTGCCTTTTCCGTATTACATAGGCTGCTTTTCTTCCTTTCCTTTTCTCATCTGTGCATTTTTTTAAAGCCTTGAAATCTTCCTTATTTCTGCTTCTTTTTAAAAGCTCTGGTGTCCAGAGAAATATTTCTTGAACCCATTCTCTGGTGTTACTAGGGGGCCGATAGGGTATTCCCGGATGCCAACATCACAAGAAATCCTTGCGACATCAAAAGACTGGTTTTGTTTTCCTTACAGACTTCTTTTTCCTTCCAAAGCACATCAGATACGCCCACCCACATCTGTCGAATGCGGCACTTGATTCTGGAGAGGAACCCTTGTCACACTCCCTTCTAGAAATGATCTCTGTCGACGTGGCCTGACCAGCGAAGGGTTCCATGTCCTGGGCTGGGCCTCCTCGATGCTCAGCTGACCTTGGGAGCATCTTGCTCATGGGTCACCCGAACGAGGCTTCACTTTGCACCTTCACGTCATGCCTGAGATCGATGACTCAACTAGAGTGTCGTTGGCGGGTACAGGAAGTTACAAGTTAGCAGCTCCAGGGCCTGGACATGGGCCCCGCCGGAGTAAGTCAGACAGCACCAACTCAGTGTGGATGTTGTGAGTCTTCATCAGAATGGAGGGTTTTCATTTTGCCTCTAGGATTTAAATTTCAAACATTGCCTTTTCCACCCACACACCCTCTTCTTGCTTGCACTTCCCAAGCCCAACCTGCTGCCGCTGACCCTCAGGCCTGGCTCTCAGCAGCTCTTCGCAGTCTCTCCGAGAAGCGTGTTTTCTCCTGTTCCGTCACCTGCCTCCTCTCCTCAGCCCAGCTTTCACGACGTGGTCTCGGTGGGAAAGCCCCCCAGTGCCAAGCCCCGACAAGGGCCAGCGCGCCAGGAGTATGTTCCAAAAACTGCCGTGTGCTCCGTTCGTGAGGAGACCACCATGTGCCTACTCCCGTGGTGTCCAGCTGCTGTCGCTCAGCCCTCGGCTCTCCAGACGCCCTGCCCCGGGGCTCTCGCCAGTCCTGCTCCGGCAAAGACTGTTAGCTCGTGGGGTCTTTGTTCACAAGAGAAGACTAGCCTCGGAGGTCAGCGATGCTGGCGTTACTGCCGCTGCTCAAGCTTATTTCTGACGTTGCAGTCGTACATGGGCAGTGCCTCCAAACTCAGTTCCTGTTTAAAGTCTTCGTAAGCCTAAAAGCTCAGAATCTCAACTTCACAGTCGTCCCATGGCCTTCATAAGCCCGCTGTTTATTTGTTGGTTCCTTCCACTAGTCCCCAAGTAGGCAGGCAGCAGGGGTTCTCTGCAAAAGCACCACGGCACCCCAGAGCCACCCGCACCACTGGGGACTAGACTGTCCCTTCACCACTCTTGGAAAACTGTCTCATCTGTACCTGGTGGTGGTCTGGGGGCTCCTGAGCACCACGGGCGCCCACCGTGGAGAGCAGCGCTGCACAACCCAGTGACTTGTCTCCTCCAGCCCTGTGAGACCACACGTGCAGGGGGCCGGCGGTGCTTCGCCCGATCAGCTGCGACTCCGGTTGTTGACCTGATGCCAATTTTGTCTTAAAATCCAGAGAAAAATGAGACAAAATACCTGTTTTTAAACCCTCAGGAGCACCTAAAGCAAATATTTATCAGTATTTAAATATTCAAAATACGTTTTGTTCCTACTTGAAGCTTTAACCCCTTCCATTCCTGCAAGTGTGCCTTTGAAGAGCCCCGAGTCACACCGACTTCCCGCCACCTCGTTGACCTCGCGAGAATTCCCCTCTCTTCTGCCTCTTGAACAGAGCTTCCTGCTTTCTCGTTTTGCAGGCAGTGCAGCGGAGTTCTGTTTTCTCATATTTCCCCCTTTCTACACTTGGGCGGTGGGCTCCAGAGCTTTCCTCCCTCACCCCTGTTTTGGGAGGACAAATGGCATGGAAACAAAAGAGTAAATGGAGTTGCGAGGCAATCCCGGACTCTCTTCTCCAGCCCCCATAGGTGATCTGATGTTCATGTTTGAGTTTCATAGCAAGAGCTGCAAACCGTGAACTACCCTAGGAACTGTCGGAACTCTTGGAAGAAGAGGCGGGAAAAGAATCAACTCACGAAGTCTTGACTCTGAAGGACAGGGAGCCGCCGTCTGCTGGAGAAAATGGATGTTTTCCTTTCCTTTCACTTGATCTTTCTGGGTTTCCTTCTGCTTTGCTCCTTTCCTTCCCCTTAAAAGTGATACTCCTGGTTGGTGTGTCTGTCTGTCCTTGTCCTCGTGGTGATCCCGGCATGGTGATGTGCTCTGCTTGGCGTCTTCCGTGGTCTCACCGCGCACGAGTCAGTGGGGGTCCTGAGCACCGCGGGGCAAGGGACTCGGGGGCCTGTGTCCAGGCAGCCTCCCTGCGAGGTGCAGAAGCATGTTCTGCACGGTCACCCGTAAGGCTCCGTCTCGCCACGTCCATTGTCAAGTGCGCACCTTGGGTGTTGTTCCCTCTGTGCCCTCCTCGCTCTGCTCCCCTCCCGCCAACCAGGGTTCACGCCAGGGCACACCGTTGTGCCCTGGCGAAGCTGGTGCTGTGAGTGATGTTTCCCACGCAACTCAGGGGTCCCAGGTGACGAACCCTGAGATGTTCATTTTAGGCACATAACAGTGTAGGAATGAAAAGTGGATTTCGTTGATATTTAAATCTGTCGATTTCATTTTTTTGTTAATGTTTTCCCCTGAAGTGACTTTTTAGCAATTTAACAAATAAAACAAAATGGACAGGATTGTCTTAACTGTTTTTTTAGGGATAAAGATAGAAAGCAGTCAGGGTTGGAGAGTGAAGCTGGCAGCAAAGTGGTTGGGAAAATATTCCTTCTTCCTGGGAGGGTGGTGGTCGCTGGCCGAGGTTGTCACTCCCCAGGACAACGCCATTGAATAGCGAAGACGCGCTCCGTCGTGCCTGAAGGACCCAGTTTTCAGAGCCTTAGTAGCCCCCTCCCCGCGGTGGTGGACACCCGGAGTCCACGCCAGCGCTGGCCTTCTGAGCAAAGACAAGGTCACAGGCCCCCGGGGGTCTTGAACAGCAGAGCAAGTGGTGGTTAGGAACACTGGCCTGAGGCCCTCCCCTCCTGCCTCAGCTGGGGACTGGGGTCTTCTCCAGCTCCATGGATGTATTAATAGTTGTTTCTACCTCGTGGGGCCATGGGGTTCACTGAACTTGTATATGAAGGCACCAGCGCAGTGCCTGGCATTCGCCCGTGCTCAGAATAGCGGCTGTCACATAGCCAGCCCACGGAAGAGACACAGGCCCTGGGAGAAGCCCCCAGCTGCTCAGCGTGCGCCTGCTAGCGCGCCTGCAGCAGTCTGTCGTCTTTCCACGTCGCCGTGAGAACAGGAGGCTCTGGCCTCTCGAGAGCAAGGAGAAGCAGCTGCTGCGCAGATAGGTCAGGACTCTGAGCTGTCTAGTCTCTTGGACTCTGCTCTTTGGCTT
Source organism: Galemys pyrenaicus (assembly GCA_019455555.1). Classification (NCBI taxonomy): domain Eukaryota; kingdom Metazoa; phylum Chordata; class Mammalia; order Eulipotyphla; family Talpidae; genus Galemys; species Galemys pyrenaicus. The sequence goes on along the minus strand of JAGFMF010012145.1, from coordinate 141,814 downwards.
GTCGAGCGAGTTGAACTGTAAGACATGCTGGCACGAGATGATCTGCCTGTATTCAGGGGTCAGCTCCCAATCTGGAAGTGTCGGTTGGCGACGGGTGACACGAATCTGCCCACTCCTTATGGCTGCCTGGGGGTAGGGGGCCCCCACCCTGAAGCCACTTGCGGGGGCTGTGCAAGTTTCTTACACCCCCAGATCCTTGTGCAGAGCACCTCTGCACTTCACTCACCTGAGCCCCAGATTCAGAGGCGCCGTAAGCCTGCAGCCCTCCTCTGCGCGTTTGCACGAGGGTTGCCTGAGCTGGTGAAGGTTTTATTTCTAACGAGGTGTGACCTGATGCTGTCTGTCCGGCTCCCCTACTCGAGGCACACAGCGAACGAGCTGGTCTGCCAGCTGCATGGGGCTGGCACCGCCTGTGACACCTGCCCAGGTGGCAGCCCTAGGGGCAGTGAGTTCGGCGCGCCCACGCAGTTGCCCTGGTGAGGGCTGGGCTTTCTCCTGGCGGGCTGCGGGGCCGAACAGGGTCCAGTGGGTAGTTCCAGACAGGGGGATTCAGTTTTGTTACAGGCAGAGCTGAAAAGGGGGACAGGTGGGGGAGGGTCAGTTTAGCATCACTGGGAACTTCAGACATCACCTAGATAGTCTGTCTGGGGTGCTGTGGCTGGGGTGATAGTGTGTAGGGTGCCAGTGGTGACTGGTGTTCTTGGGGAAGGCCCCCGAATGCCCACCTTTTATGGCAGGTCAGCTCCCCGACAGCATCCCGAGTCAGTCTGTCCACGCCAGAGGCCACACTCCTGACCACCGATGAGCACACTCTTGCTCCGGAGGAGATGGCAGGAGGACAGCAGCCAGGTCAGAGATGAGTGGGAGCAGAGGAGAGGGAAGTTGCCAAATTGGGGAGAAATCTTAATGTCAAGGAGGACACAGAGCAGAGCCATGACTCACGCGGCTTCGCAGGAGTTGGCGGTCACTGCCTTCCACGCGGTCCAGCGTGGCACTCCCAGGCCATTCCCCTGGGCGCTAAAGGGCCAGAGGTCTGCACACTTGGGTCTAAATCACAGCACCTGGCCAGGGAAAGGGTTGCTCCCTGCTGTCCCTTCTCATTCCCCACGCTCTGCAGCCCTCCAGCTGCCTCTGGGGAGGCTGTGCAGGTATCAGTGGATGGTGAGACTGAGGTCACTATCCTCGGCCCAGGCTTGTCTCGCATTACCCTGCTTCTGGGAACCTGAGGAAAACCAGGCTTCCAGCACCCTTGGCTCCAGCCAGGACCAGAACCGGGGCGTCACTATGGAACCCTGCAGGCTGACCTGCTTGTCGTGCTGCCTGACAGGCTCTCCTGTGCCTTCCACTGCCTCAGCACCCCAGGCTAAGGCCCGTCTTCTGCTCTCTATGGCCTGGCCTCTCCCCTCCTCCTGTAGGCCACCTCGACAAAAGCAGCCCGGTCTCAGAGGTGATGATTTCACCATTGCTGGAAGTATTCAAGCAGAGACCGATGACTTGCATGGGCGAGGGTGCCAGCCAGTGTTGATTCATGCATTAGCTCAAGAATGGGGCCGAGGCTCCTCACATGCCCTTTCAACTCTTGAGACATGTCCTGTGGACTCAGAAAGGACTTCCCAGAAAGCACAGGGGCTGAGCAAAGACTTTGCAGCAGGAAAGATGGTTCAAATGCTGAGTATCACTCTGTCCGGTCTCGCTGAGCCCGGGTTTTATCTCTCAAGTGGCAGGGATGCTGCCAGCCTCATAGGCCCCCAGTTTGTGGGTGTGATTCCCAAAAAGACCACCTGGGGGCACCCTGTGAAAGGTTTGAGGCCTCCTGGGTGCTCTTTCACAAACCATCTTGAGTAGGAAGGACGGGACTGGAGGAAAGTTTCTCCCCATTCGCTAGTAAAGCCTGAGCAGGACCCCTTCTCTGGCCTCTCTGTGCACCATCCCCAGGCTGGCCCCCTGCCCACTCTCCCCAGCCCCCAGCTGTGGGAAAGCTGGTGTTTCACCCCTTGGCTGGGCTCTGGGCCCAGGCCCTGTCAGCACACACAAAGCTGACTAATGTTTTAAGTAACTGCCTGAGAGGCCTGGCAGACGTGGTGTGCCCCCACCAGGGAGCCTGTCTGCCCACCCACTGCAGGGAAGAGCAGGGGGAGCGCTGGGACGCAGCACACAGAGAAGCCTAGAAGGAGGAGGGATGAGCCTGCCGAGGGCATGAGGGACCCTGCTGCAGCCCAGTCGTCAGTAAGGCCAGAGAACCCGGGGCTGCCTGGGGCTGTGTCATGCCTGCCCTGAGCATGGACTGGCCCTTGAGGCACTGGAGGCGCTCACCGCAAACCGTGCTGTGTCATGCTGGGCTCCACCAGGACAGCAGAGCTTGAGCTCGAGGCTGGAAGACTGTCCAGGTAGGCGATGAAGTGGTGGGAAGGAGGAGTCAGAAGTGTCTGTGGCCAGCACAGCCAGTCAGGCAGGGAGCTGGTCCAGGAACCCAGGGAGCTGCCACTGAAGCAAGATGAACCCGAAAAAACCCCGTGACTGCTAACTCTGAACAAACTTTTCACTCATTTCTTGGTACGCAGTGTTAGAGGCTGGTATTGACCTCCCCTCAGATGGACAGAGAACATTCACGATAATGCAAGTCACACTAGCTGGGGTCCAAGTATCTGTCCGACACAGCGGGTTTCAGCAAGGACCCCGAGCACTCAAAGATCAGGGTTTATATAGTATTTTCCAAAACATCCAACTCACAGTAAATTTCCACAGCTATACATTTTTCTACTTTGTGCCCCATCCTGGTGATCCAACAAGATAAGCTTTACAGCCAAAACATCCGGTCCCTAAGACATGACCTCCCGTTGTTTCCTGATTACTTACTTCCTTCTTCCCCCAGTCCCCCTCCCCAACATTCTGGTGCCTCAAGATTCCCTAGTTTCCCCTTCCCCAAGTCACGTGCTCAGTGCAATGGCTTCTCGGAGTTTAAGATGGCCGTTCTCATGCTAACCTGCTCTTACAGCAGCTGCTCCTTCGTATGTGACCACATGGCATCCGACCACGCACAGCTGCCAATGCAAACCCACCGGAACCTTACACCAACTAGAAGCGTACACAAGCCCCTGACTTCCTGCACGCGGGGCTCACCCTGGGATGCGGGTCTGCTGAGCCGGCACAGGTGCAATAGACCTGCGTCTCGTTAACCGTAGTGTTCCAGTTTCGCTTTGTGCTCGACACCACTCGGTCCTCTTGCCCTGGTGTCTCCTGCCCGCCCAGGCACGGGGCAGATGCAGGCAGCACTGTCGGGGGCACTGTGGGGCGTGGTCAGGCCTCACACCGCAGACGGGCTCCATGCTTCAGAAAGGGGAGGAGAGGGAGATCCCGCGTGTCCAGGGGTGCCATGGCTCAGGGCTGAGGGAACACAGAGAGAGACCTGTGTGGGCCTGGTGCCGGGAGTCTTCCCTCAGGCATGGCTGGAAAGAGGCTCCTGCCAGAGGTCATGGGGAGAGGCGAGAACACCTCTGACAGGCCAGATCACGGGGCAGCGGGCAGGCAGCAGCCCACAGGAGCCCCGGACTGGGCACCCCTCCCCTACCACACTTCCCTGGCATCTGGGTCAGTTTCCCTCTGACACAACGAACCAGAGCCAGCCCCGGGCCAGAGGAGGAGGGATGAAAAGAGCCGTGAAGGGGCCTCCCCTGGTGGCGCAGTGGGTTAAGCAACGCACTATGAAGCAAACCTCAGCCACTGCAGCACGAGTTCAGTTCAATCCCTTCTGCTGACGGGGAGGGAACCCACATGGTGTGGCAGACCTCTCCTGCTGTGCCCGCTGCTCCCCTCAGCAGTGTACTTCCGTTGATCTGCCTGTTCTGCTCCCCGCTCTCTGTGGTGAATCCTCTCACCCCCCTACACCTCTGGCCTGTACCCCAGTTCTTGTATGCATAAATAAATAAATCTTAAAAAAAAAAAAAAAAGAAAAGAGCCGTGAAGACTGAGTGGTTGAGCAGTCAAGAATGCAAAATGGCTGAATGCAAATTTACCAGGAAATTACTGGATTAAATATCTGCAGGGCAGGGACAGGTTCCACTGAGTCAAAGGAAACGAGCAGCTTCCCAAACGCCTGAGTCAGTAAGAGTGAAGTGAGGCTGGGCGAGGTCAGCCCAAGTGCTTGGGATTCCGGAGAAGTGACAGGGATTGTGGTCAGCGCCTGGGGATGAGGGGAAAATGCATCCCAACAGAAGGCAGGGCTTTTCCAAGGGTGCCGAGATCTGAGTGTCCCGGGCATTTCCGGGACCTTGAGAAGGTAAGTGTGAGGGATGGTCAGGGCAGAACTGGAAAGTGAACTGGATATGGCGAGAGGCAGGGCCCACGACCACAGCCAGCAGAGCGGCCAGCCGGGACAGGGAGAAAATCCAGCCTCTGGAGACTGACAGCCGGGGGTGGGGGTAGGGGGTGGTAGGGGCCTGCATTAAGCAAATCTGTAGTGCCCATCCCGTGGCCAGTGCCTGGGGGTGCCCCTGAGTGAGGTATGGGGGAGGAGAGGCAGACAGACAGACAGACCTGTAAGCAACTAAACGAGATTATTCCAGGCGAGTACTGTGTTGAAAACAAATGCCATGGCAGATGTGATGGAGTGTGACTCATTGTATAACAGGGTGGTCCCAGGAAAAGGGGAAGTTCCAAAATCCTGGTTTGGCCCTAAGTGGGTGGAGCTGAGGAGAAGGAGATTTTTGGAGAGAAGAGAAGAAGAAAGGAAGATGGAGAACAGCAAGGAGACCTGGATGAGGCACGTGGAGCAGAGGGACATGTGAAGAAACTGTGCTTGCTTTTTGGTCTTGGAC
>JAGFMF010012145.1:99519-126284 GCA_019455555.1 Galemys pyrenaicus | reverse complement strand
TCCCCACCCTGGCCGGCAGCAGGGATCAAACTCGTGCTGCAGTGGCTGCGGCTTGCTTCATAGTGCGTTGCTTAACCCACTGCGCCACCAGGGAGGCCCTCCCTGGCCCCTTTCAACATGAGGGGGCCACAGGGAGAAAGCCCCAACTGTAAGCCAGAAACAGTTCCCATCAGAACACAGCTGTGCTGGCACGTGGTGTTCAAGTCTGCAGCCTCAGGCTGGTGTGGAATAAATGTGTTTATAAGCCGCCCGCCCTGGTGTTTGTTATAGCTGCGAAATAGACTTGGATAAAAGGGGCAGGTGTTTGCCAAAGTTTGCAGAGCTCCGAAAGGACCCTGGTGCACTTAGCCCTCTACACCCCCTCTTGGGCCTACTGCTGTCTTCTGGATCCAGCCCCTCACAAGCCCGCATTGGTCCTCACATCCTTCCTGCTTTTCCAACTGAACGCCTGGGGCTGCCTATAAGAGGGGAAATATGGGCAGACACCAGCTCCCTCCTCCCTCTCCTTTTTCTCTTCCCTGTCTCTCTTCCCATCCCCCTTCCCAGGCTAGCTGAGCTGGAGGGTGTGGCTCCTGCCCGCTCACTGCCCAGGGAAGCAACAGAGAGGACCCCAGGCCAGGTCCTACCCCAGGATGAAGGGGACACAGGAACTGGACCTGCAGAGGCTGCTGGGCAGGCCTCCAGGGACCTGGGTGAGTCCAGGCTTCCTGGTCATGCCCTGCGTCCTCTTACTCCCTGTGCAGGCTGGTGCCAGCTGTCACCCCCACATGCCAGGCAAGACTTGGGGGGAAGGGGTGCCCAGGTGGAGGTGGGCGCAGACAAGGACAAGGACGGGGCCTAGGACAAGTTGGAGTTGTTTTGTTTTTTAAATATTTATTTATTTATGCATACAGACCAGAGGTATGGGGGTGGTGAGAGGATTCACCACAGAGAGCAGGGAGCAGAACAGGCAGATCAACAGAAGTACACTGCTGAGGGGAGCAGCAAGCCAGGCAGGAGAGGTCTGCTGCGCCATGTGGGTCCCCCCCCTCCCCCCGCCCCGGCCGGCAGCAGAGATCGAACTCATGCTGCAGTGGCTGAGGTTTGCTTCATAGTGCGTTGCTCAAACCACTGCGCCACCAGGGAGGCCCCAGGACAAGTTGGAGTTGTGTGGAGGCAAATCTCCAGAGGCCCAGGCTGGGAGCAGCAGGGCATGCTCAGCACGAGAGAGGCTGGACAGGGCGGGAATGTGGGTAGCAGGTGCTCAACTCTGTTCTGGAAAGACGGGATTGATTCTGGGAGCAAAGCGGATGGACTGAGGCTAAGGGCTGGGAGAGGGGAGAGGTGTCCGGAAGGACGGTGAGGGAGAAGGGAGAGAACTGTTTGCCTTTGCTCCTATGTGTTCATCTGTAACACGCAGTTAAAGGCAGCACCTGCTTCTTTGAGTGGTGAGAACTAAGTGCTGTAAAACGCTAGTGCTGCGCCAGGTGCAAGTGAAGAGCCAGGTAAATGCTGTCTGGCATCTCATTGTGATGATAGCGGCGGCAGTTACTATGGTCGTGGAGGTGGTTCTTGGGCTGAGAGCAGCTGCAGAGGAGGGAGAAGGGTCGCAGATGACCGTGCCTACCTTGCTGCGCTTTATATTTAACCAGGGGTGGGCCGGCGGGTCTGTGGACAGAGGGAGGGTGGCCCAGCTGGGCCCCGGGAGAAGCAACTGCACCCGGTCCTGTCACCCCCACTCCACTCTGCTGCGCACAGGACAAGAACCCCGACGACCCCCGCCTCTGCTCGTCCGGCGGCAGCATTTACGCCCTAGACTCCAGAGGCAACTTTTTCCGCCACAGGAAAACCATGGATGAGATTTGGGCCAGACAGGACTCATCCCCCATCTCACCCGGGCGGCCTGAGTAGCTCTCCCAGGGCAACTCCCTTAAGCACCCCCTTCCATCTGCGAGGGATCCCGTCCATTTCTTGCAAACGGCAGTTCCTCCTTCGAGCTAGCCCCAATCCCTCTTGCTGCGCAGGCAACTTCATTCCATTTTGCCTTCAGGGGGACTGATAAACCGAGCTCCCCGCGACAGAAGTGGGGCCAGGTGGAGCACCCCCTTCCTAACTGTGCCCTCGCCGCCAACGGGCAGACCTCGGCTCCTGTGGGAGGAGAAGCTGCGACCCCCGCGGCGGGCCGAGCGGCAGCGATTCCAGCGGTAGCGACCCCTGCTGCGGCCCTGGCTCGAGAAGTTTCAGCGGAACGAGCGCACGGCGGGCCGGGCTGTTATCGGAGGAGGTGAGCGCCGTGGGGGCGCGGCCCGGCTCCGCCCCAGACCAGGCTGCTAACCCTAACCCTAACCCTAACCCTAACCCTAACCCTAACCCTAACCCGGACCAGCTCGGTGACCTGCGCGAGCCACCCGGGCACCTCGCCTGTGAGCCGGCCTCACCGCAGGTGACCATGCCGTCGTGTCCAGCGCTCCGCAGGGCCAGGCAGGCGGCGGTGCCCGGAAGTGGGAAACAGCGGCCACTGCTGCTTGGCTGCGGCCTACCTACCTTTATAAAGTTGGGGTGCTAGTCCCCACCTCGCTGGAACGAGGAAACGCATGTCAAAGGTCTTTTGAGGGAGTCAAGGGCCTGTCACTCCCCAGTCGGTGCGGTGCCTCGGGCTGGGTCCAACCAGGGCCACGAGGAGAGGGACACGGGGTTCTGGCCCAGGGGGCACCTTCCACCCGCAGGAGTGCAGCCCCGCCAGCGCGGCGGAGCACTTCGTTAAGCTGAGCGCGCCCTGGGAGCTGCTGGGGTTCCACGCCGGGGAACTGAGCGGTGGGCGGGGTGGGCGGCGGGCGGGCTTGACTCGGGAGGCGGATTCTTCTAGGAGCCAGTGACCCTGCCCTTGTCCCCCAGGCTCGACCCAACCCGGACCTGAATGGGTCGGCAGAGCTGCTGCAGCGCCTGCGCCTGCGCAATCCTCTGCAGCAACACGTGCCCAACAAACCGCTGAACTTTTGCAAGTGCCCCTTCGCGGCCCCAAGCTGGACAGGTGGGGAGGGGCGGGGCGTCCTCGGGGGCGGGGCCTTCCGCGGGGCGTGGCCTTCCGCGGGGCGCCGGTGGCCCGCTGAGCCCGATCGAAGCTCCTTGTTCCTCTGGTTTGCCGGGAGGCAACGCCCGCCTAGTTGGCTGTAGGTCGATGGCCTGTCCCTCCCGCAGCCTTGGGTCCAGGTCGTGTCCTAGCACCTCCTGCCGCTGAGTCCCACCCGTACAAGGCCAAGATGCTCACCTGGCTGAAATACACCCAGCCGGGCGGAGCTCTGGGTAGCGGATCCTCACGCTCCTGCAGCTCGCAGGCCTCCCGCCCTCCCGCTGGAGACTGCATTCCGGGTATGTTAGTCTCGGATTGGGCTTGGCTCCTCACGGCTGTTCTGCTCCAGATTCCCGGGCGGTGATTCCCATGACTCGTACTTCTCCAACACGCGGAGGCACCGAGTGGTGAGCCAAAGGCTTGGGAAGGGTTCAGCGGGCACCCTCGGGGCGAAGCTGACGCCAGGACTCTCCCTGGCAGGTGGCAGCGGTCCTGGCCCGCACAGTTCGCGGGAAGCAGAGCGGGCGGAGGTGGGCACTGGCCGAGGCCGTCTACACAGCACATTCCCGCTGCGTGAAGTAGCAACGACCCATGCTCAACTTCCCCCGCTGCTGGGCACCAGGAGAGAATTCTGGGACCCCCTTGTGGCTCTCCCTCCTTTTGTCTCCCTAGAGCTCCTCTGAACTGCCCGGTACCAGGTGCCTGGTGCAGACCTCAACCCTCCTCCATTGCTCTACCTATACTGGGCGGGGTGGGGATGCTGGCACAAGTACCAGCCGCTGGACCACATCCGAGAGTACTCTGGGGAGAAGGTGGCCATCTACTTTGCCTGGCTAGGTGAGTCTGGCACTGGCAGTAGGGACTAGAAGCTGAGATCAAGTGCAGAGATGGGGACTCATGAATCTCTGTCACCCCTGCAGGCTTCTACACAGCCTGGTTGCTGCTGACCCCTGTGGGCACCCTGGTCTTCATCTCTGGCCTGGTGACCACCGGCACCAACATACCAGCGTGCGTGGCTGAGGGGGGGAGGGGCTGGGCTGGGCTGGGTCAGCAGACTGGCTGAGGATAGGCCCTCCCAGGACGGGCAGTGATTGCGCCTAGGGAGATCTGTGCCAGCGGGGGTGCCTTCCTCACGTGCCCACTCTGTGATACCTGCGCCACGTGGAATATTTCCGAGATCTGCTCCATGGCCAAGGTGAGCCAGGGAGGAGAGCAAGCGAAGAGGCAGGTGTTTGGGACTCGGCACAGGGCCTGGCTGCTGGGAAGGCCATGCTGGGCCAGGCCTGCAGAGAGCCCTCCCTCCCCGCTCCCTCGCAGCTGGGCTACCTCTTTGACCATCCCGGGACCATGTTCTTCAGCACCTGCATGTCCTTCTGGGCCATGGCCTTCCTGGAGCACTGGAAACAAGCGCATTGGGACTGCAGTGACTTCCAGGAAAAGGAGGTGACACCCACACTTTGGAGTCCAGTATCCAGGCTCCAAATCTGGCTTCTTTTTTTTTTTTAAACAATTGTTATGAAAATGTTATTGAATTCTTATTTTTTTTTGAAGATTTATTTATTTATACATACAAGAGCTGGGTCGCAGGCCAGAGGTGTGGGCGGTGAGAGGAGTCATCAGAGACAGAGTGGGGAGGAGAACAGGCAGATGGACTGAAACACACTGCTGAGGAGAGCAGCAGGCGAGGCAGGAGAGATCTGCTGCGCCCTGTGGGTCCCCTCCCTGGCCGGCAGCAGGGATCAAACTCGTGATGCAGTGGCTTTGGCCTGCTTCATAGTGCTGTGCTTAACCCACTGCGCCACCAGGGAGGCCCTCAAATCTGACTTCTCTCCACACTCCTGGGTCCCTTTTCCACTGTCCTGACATCTGGGCCACACAAGCTGGGTGAGGTTAAATGTTGGGAGATATAGTCTCTTAGCAAGAAGCCCTGCCTGGAACAGGGAAAAAGGGGGAAGCATCGCACCCACCCACCTGTCCACAGCTAGTCACTGATCCCGAGCCTGGTTGCTTCTTTCCACTGCCATCTTCCTCACCCCACTCCCCCCCAGTCTGAGCTACCATTGTCTCTCACCTGGACCATCGCTGCAGCCTCTCAACAGGTCTCCCTACTCCTCTGCTTGCCCCACCTAACCCAGTCTTAGCTGCCGAGGCCACCTCTAAAAACACACATCACATGCTGTTATCCTCTTCTAAACCTGCCGGTGGGTTCTCAGAAGGGAGGTCCTTGGAAAAGCCCCAAAGCTCTTCACAGCCCCGCCAGGCATCTGTGTGACCTGGCTTTTGCTCACCCTGGTTCCCCCTCTTAGGATTTAGGGAACTTTGGGCAAGGTGTCTGCTTCCTCAGCTGTAAAGTGGGGATGATCATGGTACCTGTCACTAAGAGAGCTGGGAGGATAGAAACAGCATCATCTGGTTTCCCTGCCCCCCAGCTTCACCCCAGGAAGCTGATGGGCTGGTGGCAGAAGAGGCAGCTGGGTGGGGCAGGAGCTCTGGCGTTGGGAGGAAGACTATGAGCCCATCGAGAGCGAGGGCCTGTTTGCCGAATACCTGGAGATGGGTGAGCTGTGACCCAGTGGTGCCAGGCCCGGCAGGGTCCCTGGAGACCTGGCACCACTGGGGCGGTGGCCCAGGCCTGACACTCCCCACCTCCCAGTGCTGCAGTTCGGCGTCATCACCATCTTTGTGGCGGCCTTCCCGGGGCACCCCTGTTTGCTCTGCTCAGTAACTGGGTGGAGATCCGTCTGGGCGCCTACAGTTGGTGTGCGGGGACCGATGGCCGGGGCTCAGCAGGTGCAGAACCTGGGGTCTGGCTGCTCCTGCCTGCGGCCATGGCCCATCTTGCGGTCATCGTGAACCTGAGTGTGGGCAAAGAAGGGGCACCGCAGGGTTCGGGGGACGCAGAGGCCTGAGACTGGGAAAGGAGGCTCAGGTGCAGGGGCAGGCGTGGGGGTTGGGGCAGGAAATTTGGGTCCGAGGTGGGGAAGCAGGGGCGAGGGACTGGGAGCTCAGGCCTCGGGGCGCTCCGTCTGCCTGCGGTTGTGGCTGTGGACCTGGAAGAGCCCAAGTTAGCCCCTGGACGTTCATGTTTTCCTCACCGCCTCCACGCCTTCACCTCGGACTTCCTGCGAAGGCGCCTGTGCGGGTGTGAACAGCACAGCCGCTGCCAGGCTACCTCAACTTCACGCTGGCGCCTGCACCCCCTGCCTACCTTGCCCAGGGGAACTACACGCCCTGCAGGTCGGACACCCACCAGGCAGCTGGTGGCGTGTGTGTGTGTGTGTGTGTGTGTGTTGTGTGTCTGTCCGTCCGGGAGGGGCGGGGCGTCGAATCTGGCTCTGCTGGGCCCCGCTGGGGTCGCGCCGCCCCTGGACTGCTGAAAGGCGGGGCCAGGCCACACAGCGGGGCAGGGCGGGGCGGGGCGGGGCGGGGCGGGGCGTGCAGGCGCCCAGTCAAGACCGAGCCGCCCCTCGCCGAACCCCGCGCCCTGCAGGTACAAGGTCTCCCCTGACGCGCAGGGAAACCTCACGCTCTTCTACTGGAAACTGCGGGCTGTGCGTCTGGGCTTCATTATCGCTTTCGAGGTTTGCGTGGGACAGGTCCAGGTTCCAGTTCAGGGTTTGCCGCCGATTGGCCGTAAATAAGGAATACTACAGAGCAGGATCTACTCCCTGAGTCGCTCTGAAGATCCAGTGCCAGGCACTTGCACAGTGCCGAGCGCATCGTAAGTGCTCGGTGAGGCGCCGCCACGACGCTTACTGTCTCCTGGCGACAGGTGTAGGAGAGGAAGCGGCCCCCTCAGATCCTCTTTCACTAACTGCCCGACTAACAGGACCCTTTAGCGGGCCTTTGGGCAAATGACAACCTCTGTGTGCTTTGGCTTCACCTGTAAAATGAGAGTAGTAACTACCCACATCCTGGAGTTGTGAGGGTGGAATTAATCAGTCCCCGGGAAAGCCTTGAGTGGTGCCGTGCGCCCCATAAATTACGACGGCTAAGGCAGTCATTCTCTTCGGCCCCTCCTCTCCCCAGCACGTGGTGTTCTTCCTGCGCTCATCGCCTGGCTCGCGCCCGGCGTGCCAGCCGCCCTGGCTACCAGGAAAAAACGCGAGTGCTCCTTGGCCAAGCAGGCGCTGGCGGACAACCGCCAGGCGCTGCCTTCGGTCCGCTGCGCCGGCGGCCCGGGCCCCACCCCGACCACGCCCCCGCCCGCCCAGGTCTTAGCCCCGCCCCCTCATGCCCGCCCTCCTATTTGTCCTGGCGAGCGGGAGGATTCCCTTTCTTTTCCACTGGGCCCCGCCCCCTACCAAGCCCCGCCCACTCCACGCCCCTTCTTTTATGTTCTCTCACCTGTGTCCCCTCAGCTCTGGAGGACCCGTCAGCCTGCTCAGCTTTCTGTCCGCTGGTGCAGGGGAGCTGTCCCCGGAGCCCCGGACGCAGGGGCGGGCAGGGTGGGACTGCTCTGCCGGGACCCCAGGCTGCCCAGATGCTCCTTCTGTGGGGTCCTCTGCTGCTGGCTGGGTCTGGGGAGTACCATGGGCAGCCGCCCCAAAACACCCCCACCCCGGGATGGGACGAGAGGATTCGAGTTCTCTGTAGAACCCTAGTCCTGCATTGCTCCCTCGTCCTACTCCGCGTGTCCTGCAAACTTGACAATAAACCTCCCTCTGCACCCCACTGCCACCTTCCTATGGAAACTGGCCCCTCTCACCCTGTGCAGTGTCTCATTATGTCATCATTACTCTGGATATCAGAGAAGAGGGACCTAGTCACTCTGAAATCAATAGTCCCCAGTTTCCGTGGGGACAGTTCCTTGGGGTGCGGCCCCGGATCCCTGTCCCATGTGCTCATCAGGGCCCGTGCTGCATGAACAATAGTGAGAGGCTCTGACTGGGTCACATGGGACAGCTGCTAGTGGGTCTCCAAACACTTCTCACCAGGCCCCCCTAAAAGTCAGCAGCTGAGGACCTGCCAGTGGTGGAGCCAGGCAGACCTGGCTTGAATTTTAGTCCTGACTCTAACTCATTGTGACCTTGGGCAAGTAATTTAGTTCCTTGAACACCAATTTCATCACCTGTAAAACAGGCACTCCTAGAACTGAGGAGAGATTTTAATAGGGTGGTACTTGTGATCTCACCTGGACAAGCCTTCTGTTATCACCTGACGCGTGAGCGCAGAAAGGGCGCCTTGCTCAGTGTCACGCGGAGATTAGACGAATAATGGGCTGAAGTGCTCGGAACGCTCCTGGCACAGGGTGCAGGACGAGGGTTACTAGAAAGGGGCCAATAATACTCTGTGTCTGCTCACAGCAGCGCCGGACCCGCCCACAGCTCTGTAGGTGGCCGGTGGCATTAGGGAGAGGCAAGGTATAAGCCAGAGGTGTGAGAAGTGACTAGAGGCAGAGCAGGGAGCAGACCAGGCAGATCCACTGAAAGCCACTGTTGAGGGGAGCAGTGGGGAGGCAGGAGAGGTCTGCTGTGCCATGTGGATCCTCTTCCTGGCCAGGGATCGAACTTGTGCTGCAGTAGCGGCTGATAGTTTCATAGTGCTGCGACTTAACCCCTTGCACCACCAGGGAGGCCCCTTATTTATTGATTTATTTACTTGCTTACTTATTTATTTATGAACAGCAGTTCCCTTTCTCTTGGTGGATTTTTATTTATTAATTTATTTATTATTTTAAAAGATTTATTTATTTGTGCATACAAGGATTGGGGTGTCAGCCAGAAGTGCAGGGGGGTGAGAGGATTCACCAGAGACAGAGCAGGGAGCAGAACAGGCAGATTGACTGAAATCCACTGCTGAGGGGAGCAGCCGGTGAGACAGAAGAGGTCTGCTGCGCCCTGTGGGTCAGCTCCCTGGCTGGGGATCGAACTCGTGCTACAGTGACTGCGGATGCTTTATAGCGATGAGATGTCACCCCTTGTGCCACTAGGGAGGCCCCTAAGTAAAGGCTGATTTGGGGTGGACTAGAGTCAGGTGGTGAAGACTGTGGGTGAGGGTAGTGAGGAGGGTCTTCCAGGCAGCAGCAGAAGGTGGGTGATCCCTGGGGAGCTGTGATGCCTGCCGGAAGGTCTGGCCAGGCTGAAGAGAGATGCTTCATGTCACTACTCTGCCAATTTCTGTCTCCCAACCACGGAGGTGGGTCCCCACCTTATAGATGCTGCAGCTGGTCTAGAGAGCACACCACAGAGTTCTCCTGCTCCCTGGGGAGCCCGAGGCTTGGGGGGCTCTCTGTGACGCTCCCGGGATGCTCCCCAGTCCCAGCTCATATTTAGGAATTCCCAGAAGCGGGTTGGTCTGTCTCCTGGAAGAGAAAGCAGTACCTTCCTCCATCTTTAGGAAGTCGGTCTGGGGTCCTTCAGAGCCTCTCCGGGGCATAGGACTCCCATTGTTCCAGCCCCCCTCTTGTACCCCAGACTGGCCAAACCGGTTCTGGGGAAGGGGGGCGGGGAGCAGGCACGTTGAGACAGCCACCTGCCCGCCTGCGAGGTTCCCTCCGCCTTCACCTCCCCCTCCCCGCCCCACACAATACCCAGCAGCTTGCCTTGCCCGGCTCAGGGGCCATGCTGACATTGCCCCCTGAGGACCTGGCTGCAGCCCCAGAGCCCTCAGGGTGGCCTGGAGCCCTGGACTGTGCCGGAGGCTGGACGGAGCTCCCTGGCTGAGGTAGGCCCCTCCTGGCTGCCTGACTGCCTGCAACCCCATCCTCCTCCCGCCAATCTTCCTGGCTGAGTCCTTTGTGCTGCCTGCCGGCTCTGGTCCTGGTCCCAACCCACGTAAGGCCTCCTGGACCTCCGCAGCTGGTGTGGCCTACGTACCCTTTCCAGCCATGACCTCCCACTTGGCTCTGTCCCTCACGGGGCAGAAGGGCTCTGGCAGGGCCTGCTTCTGAGAGCTAGGGAAGGGGCACCTGGGAGGGGGCAGGGAACTAGCGAGCGTGGGGTCAGAGGGGCTTTCCCTCGGCCACAGTGGTGCCCAGGCCCTTCTCTACTAGCCTCTTGTCCCGTGATGGCAGCGCCCCTTCCGTGGAACCCTCCCGGGCCCTGCCCACCCCCTCAGCGTGCGAGACACGGTGACACAGCTTTCCTAGAGGGCGGCGTCACAGGCTGCTTACAGACAGGACACTGAGGCCGGGGATGGGCTGCGAGCTGCCCAAGGCCACAGAGCTGGTCAGTGTCAGCCCTGCACCCTGAACCTCGGCAGGGGCTTTCTCTGCGGTTCCAGAACCCACAGAGTAATGTGCTGGCTAACGCGCCTCCGTCTGGGACCCAGGGAGTGGGTGCTGAGCCCCGTGGTCTGTCCTAGGCAGGCAGTGTCCTGCTCCCTGGGGCCGCTCTCTCCCTAAAGTTGTTTTTTCTTCTTTTTCTAGCAGAGTGAGCCACACACAGTATGAACCCAGATCGGCCCTCCTGGGTCCCAGCATTTGGGCTGGGTGGGCCATATCCCTGGAAGGCCTTGTCAGCACCCCAGCTAGAGTCCAGTCCATGTCCCCTGGACTGGACAGCGTTGGAGGCTGACTCCCTCACCACCTTGTTCCAGGGACCTGCCTCTAGCCTGGTCTCCCTAGAAGCTTTCCTCCACCCCCACCCCCCAATTCTGCCCAACCTTCTCCGAAGCTTTAATAGGAGGTGCCTCTGCCCCAGGGGTGCCATGTTTTGTTCATTTATCCCTACAGCTGATGGGGGAGGGACCCTCCCTACCCTTTAGGGATTCTAGAACCCAAGTGGGGAGAGAATCTTCCAGAATGCAGGGAGAAGGGTGTGCATGCTGGCAATTGGGCCCATGTTGTTTAGGATTTCTGATTCCTGGAGACAGAAGCCTGTGCGGGGGGCAGTGGTCCCTTGTGTCTCCTGCCACATGCTCCTAAAAAGCAGGGCATGTCTCATCCTCCCTGCCTCAGTTTCCCCGTCTGTGTGGTACCCAAGGATCCCCATGACTAGAGAGAGACACTCAGAAGAGTGAATGTCCACTCCACAGCTAGCTGTGGGCCAGTCGGCCAATTATCCTTTATCAGTTGAAAAGAGATGGACACTCAGAATGTGGTCAGGTTTGAGGGACAAACGTCTAAGGTACAAGCTAAAGATGTCCCTGTGAGGACGACCTAGAGGAATAACTGTCTGAGGACAACCAACCACACTTCCCTCACCCCAGGCAGGGGATGAAGAGAGCAGGGAAGCAGTTGAGAGGCTGTGCAGGGACTGGGGGGTCCCAGTCAGAGGCCCTGCTTTCCCCCTGCTGGGTCTTCTCTTCCAGTGTCACTGACCTTGTCACTGTTCCTCTCAGGCCAAGACTTTCTAAGTGCACTGAGTCCCTGAGTAGTTCAGGAGGGGACATTTAGGTGCGACTTCCTCCAGGAAGCCTTCCTGGAATGCTCGAGTGGAGCCTAACACCCTACTCAGATGGTTTCTCTGGTTTGGCTCTGGCCAACCTGGATGGCAACTGTTTTCATTTTGGCTCCCCCACCAGAGTGGCAGCCCCATGGGGCACAAAACGTTTGTCCATCTGTCTGCTGAGTTTTTCTGAGTTCCACATCTGTCTCTGAGTATCTGGGTTGTTGGAAATTTTCAGTCTTTGTCTGTTTCCATCTTTGGGTCCCTGCATGTCTCAGCGTCTGTGGTTTTCTGACTTCAAGTGTTTTGGGGTCTCGTTCTCCGAGCAGCTGTCTAAAGGGTCTTCGTTTCTCTCTGTCCGTCTCCTGGGTCTTCTGGCCTCACCAGGCCTGGCCCTGCCCGCCCGTTTGGCCTGTGGGGCCTCTTGAGGGGGGTCCCTGCTGCCCCAGCCTGCCTACTGTGAGGCCAGGCTAGGGTAGGCCCCCGCCCAGCCCGCCGCCTGCTCCCTCCCTCCCCACCGCTTGCCTCACCACAGGGTTTGATGAATCAAACTCTTTGTCTGGGTGGGATCTCCCCCAGCCAGCTGGGCAGAGAGAGGGCTTCCCCTGCAGGAGCAGCTGAACAGCAGAACAGCGGTAGCGGCTGGAGAGGTGAGGGGCTGCAGGGAGGCAGCCAGCAGAGGGCCCAGGGCTAGGGCTATGGGGCTCAGGCCCTTGGGTTACGGGGCCGGCCGGGAGCCTCCCTGGGATGACGCCCTGCCCAGGAGGACCCAGTCAATTTGGTCCAATCCTGGGGCTTGGGGCTGGGGTTGGGTAGAACCCCTCTCTCACCCCAGGCTGGGAGAGGGGCTATGGGAGGGCCCAGCCTCAGCTGGGTGGTGTCCTGCCAGCAGTCCATGACCCTCCCAGCCAGCTTGGCATGGGTGTGGGCACCACTCGGTGCCAAAGGCTGCCACTCAGCATGGGAGGGGAGGTTGGGCCACAGCACAGCAAGCACTCCCGGGCCTGTGTGTTTGTGTCTACATCCCGGTGTGAGTGTGAAAGCAACAGGAGTGTGAGAAAGCTTGGGTAGATGTGTAAATAACTGATGGGACAGTGTGAGTGTGTGCATGTGTGCGTGTGAATATATCTGGTGTGTGTATATAAGTATCTGTGTGTGCCTGTGAGAACCTGTGAATTGCAAATGTGTGGGTGGATCTGTGCAGATGTCAACATGTGTGCTGGGGAGAACAGATGTGTGCACCTGCATGGACACACCTGGGTGCATGGGACAGTGAATGTGGGTGGATCAGATGTCAGTGTGTGTTTGCAGCTGGACAGGTGGCTGAAGTTAGGCTGCCTGCGTTGAACCTGGCTCCACCACCTCTCTGTGTCTTGCCTTCCTCGCCTATGACATGGGGATAAAAGTGGCATCCCCTTGGGGTGTTGTGAGGACTGAATGATCGCCTGTGTGCAGAGCACTTGGTCATCACCCAGTAAGCATGGTGATGCTATAGCATTAGGCGTCCGAGTGTGCTGTGTACAGATGTGTGCACACAGCGTTTGTCTGGGTCTCCGGGCTTGGTAGCTCACTGCAGCCCTGGAGTCCCACGTCT
Organism: Galemys pyrenaicus; assembly: GCA_019455555.1. NCBI lineage: Eukaryota > Metazoa > Chordata > Mammalia > Eulipotyphla > Talpidae > Galemys > Galemys pyrenaicus. The sequence continues at coordinate 113,311 of JAGFMF010012145.1, read as the reverse complement.
GGCTCTGACACCTTCTCCCCTGCAGGCCCAGGGGGGTGGCAGAGCAAAGGAGGAATGGACTGTAGGCCACCTGCCACCCTCCACTCCCACCTGGCCAGGCCGCCTGGCACTGTGCACCGCCCAGTAGCCGTGTGTCAGCAGGAGAGTCTGTCCTTTGGGGAGCTACCCGGCCTGCAGCCCCCCAGCCCTGTGCGTCTGGACCTCTTTCCCGTCGCCCCAGAGGAGCTGAGGGCCCCCGGAAGCCGCTGGTCCCTGGGGGCCCCTGCTCCTCTCCGAGGACTGCTATGGCCACTGCCCCCAGCAGACCCAGACAGCGAGGTCTCCACTGGTGGGGGTATGCGGCCCAGCAGGGCCGGCAGCTGGCCCCACTGTCCTAGTGCCCAGCCCCCAGCTCTGGACGGGCCCTGGAGGCCTCAGCACCCGCAGCCGCAGCGCCGGGCCAGTCACGGCTCAGAGAAGAAGTCAGCCTGTGAGTCACCCGTGGTGTGGGGTGGTGCTGAGCGGGAGGGGGCAGAGGTTGCGTGGCTCCCTCAGGTCCCTCGAGTGCTGGTCCCCCAAGTGGGCAGGACACGTGGGAGACTTTAGTGATGAGGAAACGGGGGCTCAGGGAAAGCAAACGACTTGTTCATGGCTACGTAGTAGGTGAGCGGCTCTCTGGGCTCCCTGGTCCCTTTGCCCATCTTTCACCCACTGCTGTCAGGTACTGTGCTCTTCCACCCCTCTCGTCATCCCACCGTTGCAAGGACAAGACCCCAGGAAAAAACCTTCCCCATGGGTACTTCCCCCAGACGCTCATGACCTCAGGGAGGGCCCTGCAGCAGCAGGAAGGAGATGGGGAGAGTCTCCAACAGGCCTATGCTCTCACCCCACCCTCCTGCAGGGCGCAAGATGCGGGTGTACCAGTGTGAGGAGGCCCCTGGCGGTCCTGAGGCCCATGCGGTCTTCCTGGAGCCTGGCCGGGCAGCACAGCCGGCCCTGAGCCCCGAGGAGCCCGGGCCACTGGAGCTGTCTGGGCCCACCCGTGTGGGCATCGAGGGGCCAGAGCGGAGGCGCTTCTCAGCCTCTGAGCTGATGACCCGCCTGCACTCTTCCCTGCGCCTGGGACGGAACTCTGCAGCCAGGGCACTGACCCAGGGCCTGGGCAGCGCAGCAGTCGGAGAAGGTACCAGCTCCTCCCCTGGGGCCCAAGAGCAGCTGTGAGCCAGATGGCCAGTGGGGCACATGTCCACAGCCACTGGACACCCGAGCCTGGGTGCTGGTCAGCTGGAATGTGGCACCCCAGTGCCCGGGGCACTCTTGGGGCCAGACACCCTCCGTTGTCCCCTCTCCAGGGAAAGCGTCTGGAAGGGAGCTGCGGAGCGTAGAGACGAGGGTGGACAGCGCGGCGATGCCAGCCCCTGCTGACCTGAGCGGGAGCCGCGGAGGCTGGTCCGAGCCCAGGTACCACCTCCCACCGCACCCGGCTCGGGCGAGGTGCCGCTGAGGAAGATGCTGACGGCCCTCTCCCTTCCCCAGACAGGACGCGCAGGAAGGGCCGGTGCTGGGCTCCAGGAGTGGCAGCGAGCGGCGCCAGTCTCGGTTCCTCCTTAACTGTACGTGAGAGGGCCTGTTTGGGGGTCGGGGAGTGGAGAGTTGAGGGGTGGGGACTGTGTGAGAGGAAGAGAATCGAACTCTCAGGATGCAGCGCGCAGTGGGGTCAAGGGTCTTTCGTGAGTAAACGACTGCGCGTCCGTCCGCCATCCGAAGGCGGAGCGGCTCGTCAGGGAAGCCGGCTCTTGGGGGGTGCCCGGGAGGAGCCGGCCGCTGGCAGGTGCCCCACGGCCCCCCTCGCCCTTCTCCCCACCCAGCCGTCCTCTACCAGGAATACAGCGACGTGGCCAGCGCCCGGGAGCTGCGGCGGCAGCAGCGCGAGGAGGAGGGCGCGGGGGACGAGGCGGAGGGCGCGGAGGAGGGCCCCGGGCCTCCGCGCACCAACCTCTCCCCGAGCAGCTCCTTCCGGGCGCAGCGCTCGGCGCGGGGCTCCACCTTCTCCCTGTGGCAGGACATCCCCGACGTGCGCGGCAGCGGCGTCCTCGCCACGCTGAGCTTGCGCGACTGCAAACTGCAGGAGGTGGGTGCCCGCCCCGCCGGCACCGGCCGGGCCGCTACTTGCAGGGGGCGGGGCCGGGGGCGGGGCCAGGAGTGCGTGGGCCCCGGACGTAGCGGGACCCGCCCTGCGGGATTGCAAAAGGCAAGAGGTGGGCAGGGTACCCAGCGGGGCCCCAAAGGGTGGGTGGGGTTAGCGGGACTGTCAGTGCGAAAGGTGGGTGCTAGTGTCTGTTAAGGGGGTGCTGACGACAAACAAGTGTAGAAGAGCGCGCGAGCAGGCGAGTGGAAGTCAAGCGAGGGGCGGAGCCCACGAGGCGCGGCCCGGGTGGGGCGGGGCCAGAGAAGGGGCGGGGCCAGGCGCGGCCCCACCGAGTGGCGTGGCGGGAGGTGCGGACGGGGAAGGGCGGGACCCTTGGTGAGCGCAGGACCCGGCCGGCCCAGAGCGGGGTCGCAGCTGATGGAAAGACTCACTCACGGGGTGGGGGTGGGGGGCAGGGCCTTCGAGGACGGGATCAGGCCCAGATGGGCGGGGCTAGTGGTGCAGTCCCAGGCCCCCTTAGGGTTTGAACAGTAGCGCGCTGCGGGAGGCCTGTGCCTGCTCCAGATCTGCGTGGGGCTAGAGAAGGGGTGGAAACTGTGCTGTGGCATCTAAGGCGGGTCCAGAGCCTGGGGAGGAGGGGTATGCAAGGCAATGTCACGGGGTGGCTGGTCCAGCTCTTTCAATTCCCCACCCCCCACCCTGTCCGCCCTCGCTCAGGCCAAGTTTGAGCTCATCACGTCCGAGGCGTCGTACATCCACAGCCTGTCGGTGGCTGTGGGCCACTTCCTAGGCTCCTCTGAGCTGAGCGAGTGTCTGGGGGCACAGGACAAGCAGTGGCTGTTCTCCAAACTGCCCGAGGTCAAGTGCACCAGCGAGAGGTGAGGGGGTGGTCTGTCCTGGCCCTGGCTGAGTCCGAGCCTGCCATGGGCAGGGCTCCGAGTTCCGTGGTCTCTCCCTGGCACCCACCACTCCCCGGACGCCTTGCTGACCCCTCAGGTTCCTGCAGGACCTGGAGCAGCGGCTGGAGGCAGATGTCCTGCGCTTCAGCGTGTGCGACATAGTGCTGTACCACTGCCCAGCCTTCCGCCGAGTCTACCTGCCCTACGTCACCAACCAGGCCTACCAGGAGCGCACCTACCAGCGCCTGCTGTAGGGCGAGGGGCTCTGAGAGGGAGGGAGGATGCAGGGAGTCCCAGGCTGGAGTAGGCTGGGTGGGACCTGGGGAGAAGAGGGGTTCCTGAAAAGGTCTGTGTGACCAGCATAAGCTGGACCCAACCCAAGGGGGAGGAAAGATGTGCTGAGAAGGTATCTGAGAAACCAATGGTGGCAGGGGTCCTAGAAAAGAATTCGTAGGGCCCATGTACCCACCTGTGATGCCAGACATCTCCCTACTCTTCCAGCCTAGAGAACCCCAAGTTTCCCAGCATCCTGGCTCGCCTGGAGGAGTCTCCTGTGTGCCAGCGTTTGCCCCTCACCTCCTTCCTCATCCTGCCATTTCAGAGGATCACTCGCCTCAAGATGCTGGTGGAGGTACCTCGTGGGCACCAGGCCGGGCTGTGGCTGGGAGAGGCTGCTGTGTGTCCTCCACAGCCCCGCGGGCCCTCAGGGGTGGGCAGGGTAAGAGGCAGCAATCCACGGTCTGCCTCATGGCGCCAACCCACCCTCCAGAATATCCTGAAGCGGACAGCACAGGGCTCTGAAGATGAAGACATGGCCACCAAGGCCTTCAACGCCCTCAAGGAGGTGAGCTCGATGGGCAGGAGCGTCCCTGGAACCCCAGCATGTCTGAAAGAACCCAGCTTTCTGCGTGTGGGGTGCCCAGGTGGGGGTCTGAGGCTAGGCTCTGGGAGCCTGGCTGCAGGTGACCCACCCACACCTCCCCAGCTGGTGCAAGAGTGCAATGCCAGTGTGCAGTCCATGAAGAGGACAGAGGAGCTCATCCACCTGAGCAAGAAGATCCATTTTGAGGGCAAGGTGCGTGCCAGCAGCTGGTGGGACGGGGCACACGAAGGGGCAGCTCTTGGCCCCACCTTCCCTGGGGGCTGCAGGCCAGTTCGTCACTGCTCACACGCTCCATCCCCTGCCCTGTCCTCTGTGCCTGCTGCCCTGGGCCTGACCTGTCCACCTCCGGCTTCCTCCAGATCTTCCCGCTGATTTCCCAGGCCCGCTGGCTGGTTCGGCATGGGGAGCTGGTGGAGCTGGCACCCCTGCCCGCGGCTCCCCCTGCCAAGCTGAAGCTGTCCAGCAAGGCGGTCTACCTGCACCTCTTCAATGACTGCTTGCTGCTCTCTCGGCGGAAGGAGTGAGTGGGGAGGAGGTGTGTTGGGGTGGGAGGGCTCCTTGAAGGGCTCAGTCAGTCCTCACTGGGCCCAGGATCTCCACAGGCCATGGCAAGGCTATACCCCCAGGGCCCCTGAGCCTTGGAAGCTCCAGCAGAAAAGCACAGATGGAGGCAAGTCCATCTTCTGGGCTTGAGAATCAAGGGCTGGACTGTGTTTGGAGGACTGGAAGCTGCTGAGTTTAAGCCAATTAGAGCAGAGATTAAAAGCCTGGCCCTGGAGCCCCAGCTCCGCCCCGAGGCATAATGGTGACCATCCACACCTCTGTTACATGCATGGGTTACTCCCTTTAATCCTCTCAACGTCTCAGTGGGAAGTAAGACCCCTTGTTATTCTCAAGATCATGGAGCACAGAAGAGCTCAGGTCCGTGTGCTGTCAGATCCCAGGCTCTTTTTTTTCTTTTTTAAAGATTTATTTATGCATACAAGCACTGGGGTACAGGCCAGAGGTGTGGGGGGGTGAGAGGATTCACCACAGAGAGAGCGGGGAGCAGAACAGGCAGATCAACAGAAGTACACTGCTGAGGGGAACAGCGGGCACAGCAGGAGAGGTCTGCTGCACCATGTGGGTCCCCTCCCTGGCCGGTAGCAGGGATCGAACTCATGCTGTAGTGGCTGAGGTTTGCTTTAGAGTGCGTTGTTTAACCCACTGCCACCAGGGAGGCCCAGATCCCAGGCTCTTAATCACACCACTATCCTGTCTTCCATCTGTGAAATAGACACTACCATGTAGGGAGACTCAGCTGGAGAATAATATGGGAAAGAGCTTAGCACAGTGCCTGGCACACAGCGAACACTCAGTATTAACTGTTTTTTATTTTTATTTTTACTTAAAGATTTATTTATGCATACAAGAGCTGAGGTACAAGCCAGAGTTGGGGTACAGGTGGGAGGTGAGAGAATTCACCAGACAGAGTGGGAAGCAGAACAGGCAGACTGACTGAAACACACTGCTGAGGGGAGTAGCAGGCGAGGCAGGAGAGGTCTGCTGTGCCATGTGGGACCCCTCCCTGGCCGGTGGCAGGAATCAATCTTGTGCTGCAGTGGCTGCGGTTTTCTTCATAGTGCGTTGCTTAACCCACTGCGCCACTGGGGAGGCCCTTAACTGCTTTTTAGAAGTTTGGGATGAAGGAGATTCTTGAATGCGGTAAGCCTTAAGGCTGGATGGGATGAAGGACTGTCGTCTTGTTCTATGGGAAGAGTTCGTTCCTGGTTGACTGGCGCATTTAATGGGGTGTCTTTGGACCCCTGTTCTGTGCTGGGCCCTTTGATGAATACTCGAGACACAGAAAGGGAGAGACTTGTTCTCTGCTCAAAGGCTCTCACACCAGAGAAAATATACCCTAATAACCACCTCTTCAGGGTTTTGAGGAAGGGTGTACTGACCCAATGTCATCCTCTGTTATTGGACACTTCACAAAAAAACTTCACAGAGGAAGGGGCATTTGAGCTGGGTTTTGAAGGATACATAGGAGTTTTCCAGATAGGGGAAGACTTTGGGGTGGGAGGGGGGTTAGCAAAGTCATGGTTGGCCCACTGCTGGTTCAGTAGTGTGTTTCAGGGTGATGGTTTCTAATGTGGCTTTGGTTTGTAAAGGAAGGTCAGGGGGAGGAAGTTGGAGTGTTGAAAGTCAGATGGGGCGAGCAAGCATGGGGAAATAAGCAGAGGCGTGACATTCAACTCCTGGCCAATATGGAGGCTGGACTGGGAGAGGAGAGACCAGAAGCTCTTGCTATTATCCAGGGGCAAGTGGATGGATGAGCAGAAGTGGGGGGGGGGGCGGAGGCTTGGAGATAAGTGGATTCCAGGATATTAACGAGGATTAGATAGATAAGACTCATCTGTTGGTGGGTGTGGGTTAAGAATGAGGAAAGGGATAAGAATGACTGAGTTTCCTCTTGGGCAATTTGGTGGGATGTTTTGCTAGAATGGGGCCGGCGAAGGGAGCTGGTTTGGAGTGGGAGATACTGGGTTCTCTTTATTTATTTATTTTTAAAGATTTGCTTATTTATACACACAGGAACTGAGGTACAGGCCAGAAGTGCCGGGGCGGGGTGGGGGGGGACGACGGTGAGAGGATTCACCACAGACAGAGTGGGGAACAGAACAGGTGGATATATTGAAATAAACTGCTGAGGGGAGCAGTGGGCGACAGGAGAGGTCTGCTGCGCCCTGTGGGTCAGCTCCCTGGCCGGGGATTGAACTCGTGCTGCAGTGACTGCAGGTAGCTTCATAGTCTGAGCCTGAACACTTCGCGCCACCAGAGAGGCCTGACACTGGGTTCTAGTTAGATAGACTGAGATGAAGGAGCTGCTGGCACAACTTCTACCCACCCGCGCTGTGAGTATTGAACCCGCATTGGAAGTCAGGCAGAGTCAGGCACTGGCTTATAGCACTGTAGTGGCAGGAAGGGGTGCCAGGGGGCCAGGAGGCTGGCAGGCCTCCCAGCCCCCGGCGCATCTCACCCACTCGGCTGCTTTCTACTCTCTCTCTCTCTGCTGCTCTTGCTGGTACTGTCGGTCCTGTTGGTTCTGGTGTCCTCATGACGCCGCCCATTTAAGCCCGTGTCCAACTCAGGTGCGCCCACTTGCACATGCCCACCCTGGAATGCTCGCAGCACCGCAGGTGTCCATCATCAGTGGTGGGAGGGTGGAAAGACCTGATTGTTCTTAACCTATAAGCACCGACGAGAAACAGAGCTTGCCCTTCGTGGATACGGTTGGAGTCAGACACCAGACAAGCCACAGGTCTCACCAAGGGCTGCCAGGATGCGGGGCCAGGTCTCTATGGCCTTCCAGCTGGCAGTGAGCTGGGCATGGCTGGCGTTCCCGACCCCTTTGGAGAACTTGGCAGGCTGTTGGGAGGCCTGCTCTCTGCAGCCAAGCTTCCTGGGGGAGGGTGCAGAGCGCAGAGCACCCCTCGCCTCCCTTCTGATTGGAGTCACCTGGTCCCTGGGGTGGGGCTGGGAGCTGCAGGGCCAGGCCTGCTGACCGCCCTGCCTCTGACCCTCAGGCTGGGGAAGTTTGCCGTCTTTGTCTATGCCAAGATGGCTGAGCTGCAGGTGAAAGACCTGAGCCTGAAGCTGCAGGGCATCCCTGGCCACGTGTTCCTCCTTCAGCTCCTCCACGGGCAGCATGCGAAGCACCAGTTCTTGCTGAGGGCCCGGACGGAGTGAGTTGCCTGGGGGTGGGGTGAGGGGCCTGCCCTCCCCGCAGGCGCAGGTTCAGGATGGTGGCACTGGGGGCCGAGCTGGCAGCGGGGGCACTGGGTCTGCTCAGAGCTGCTCAGAGCTGCATGTGCATGGGTTTGGGAATGGGAGGGGCGGCACGCCCTGGAGCCTGGGGCTGGAGTCCTCTCCAGCACCTCCAGTTCTCCCAGCCCTAGTGTCAGCACCCTGACCCTGGGAGATCGCCCTGCGCTTGTTGTGACAACCGCTTTCCCCTCCCCAGAAGCGAGAAGCAGCGATGGATCTCAGCCATGTGCCCCTCCAGCCCCCAGGAGGACAAGGAGGCCATCAGCGAGGGTGAAGGTAGCAGGCTGGCCCCTGGCCCCGCCAGGGCCCGTGTCCCTGGGCTAGATGCCGCCAGTCCCGTGTGAGCCAGGCCAGTGGGCGGTGATCAAATGGCCAATAACTGGACCCCGGAATTAACCTGGGGTTTGTTTTAGGGGGGGAGAGAGAAGAGTGAGTGGGAGGGGCAGTGGGAGGGGCAGCAGTGACCTCTCCTCCCCCCAGACCTGGGGAAGAATTCATGGCTTTGGAGCCTCTAAGGATGGGCTGGATTCACACAGGGGGGAGTCCCCCATGTGTAGAGGCAGCATTCTAGTGTGACAGAGCCTCCCGTTTCACCCCACCAAAGCCCATTCACCAGTCAGAACACAGGGACATGGAGGTAAAGTGGCTGATCTAATTTCATCCAGCCAGTAAGTGGCGGAGCTGGGAAACATGAATTGCACAGAGACTGGGACCAGAGTGGCAGGGGCGACGTGGCAGGGTGAGTGGTCTGCTTCGCTGACACAGGGTGTTCTCCTCTGGGTATGACGTAAGACTGGTAAGCCAGGGTACGGCCCAACCATGGAGGACCTTGATCTAATGGGCACTGGGTAGCTATTGAGGGTTCTTGAGCAGGGGCGTTAGCACTGAGCTAATGAAGCAGAAGGAAGGGGAGTCTTTCCACCCAGAACAGACTGTGCTGGGCCCAGTGCTCGGGGTCTTGTACATGCATTTATTTTGTTTGACCCTCCTGACAGACATAGCCAGCTCCTGCAGACATAGCAGCTGTATTAGGTGGATTCATGTGTCATATCAGAGAAAACTGAGGACCAGAAGCATTAAGTAACTTGGTCACACAACCAGTAGGTAGCAGAACTAGGATTCAGCCGGGTCTGGCCCCAGAGACTGGGCTTTCCTGATGCCCACCAGGTACTATTGCTAGAAAGAGCGGTAGACCGGGACTGGAGCACATCCTCCAGCTGAGCCAAGTCCTGCTGGGGGTCGGGGTGAGTTTCACACTCCGAAGAGATTCCTGGAGGATGAGGAGAGGCAGCCATGTAAAGACCTGGGGAAGAAGCACTCTTGGAAGAAGGAGCCACCAGTGCAAAGGCCCTGAGGCAGGAGGGAGCTTGAGTTGTGGAGCGACTGCAGGACGAACAATGTGACTGAACTTCATAAGCAGGAGGAGAAGGGAAGAAGGCGGGGGAGAGGAGGCGAGCAGGGGCAAAGCTAGATCATCTAGGGCTTTGTATGCCCCGGGATTTTAGTTTTACTCAGGGGCAGGGGAAGGCCTCGAGGCTCTTGAAATGCAGCAGGCTAGCATCAGAGGGCGTATGGAGGGAGCATTACATTTTGTGGCTCTTGGGGACAGCTGGACAGTGGCCTGGAGGTGGCGAGAGCTCTGGGCATAGAAGCTGGAGTCAGAGCCGTAGATGGGATTCATATGGGCTTGTGTTTGAGGTAACAGGAGTGGGTGGGAGGAGCAGAGGGAAAGGAGCAGCAGCTGCCACCTTCCACCCCCTACTCCCTCCTACTGCCCCTCTCACCACCCCTGTCCCATCCTGCTCTGAGGACCCACTCACCCTCCCCGGGGCTGTCAGATCGCCCCCAGGTTCAGTGTGTCAGAACATACAAGGCCCTGCAGCCAGATGAGCTGACTTTGGAGAAGACGGACATCCTGGCAGTGAGAACCCGGACCAGTGACGGTGAGAGAAGCCTCTGGGAGGGCCTCCCTGAGGGGACTTGAGTAGGCACGAGGGAGCCAGCTCCTGTAGACATAGCAGGAAAAGGGATGCAAGTGTCGATGCGGTACAGCATGCAGGCATCAAGTTAGACAAGAAGAGGGACTTCCTGCCAGTAAAGCTGTGGGAGTGAGAGGGATTGGTGGGGGAGAGCGGGAAATACCCTAGTCGGAAAATGTCAGAAGCAGGTCAGAAGTCATCTGCAAGCTTGCCAGAGGCAGCGTCCTTCCAGGAGCTGGGAGAGTCTGAGATGATGTCACCTCCACCTCCACCCCACGGGCACAGACTGGGCTCACAGCAGGCCTAGGTGTCCCCTCCCAGACCTGGTCCTGGGGTCCCTTTGATGCCACTGATGCTGCTTCTGGCCTGTGTGTCCCTAGGCTGGCTGGAGGGGGTCCGCCTGGCAGATGGTGAGAAGGGGTGGGTGCCCCAGGCCTACGTGGAAGAGATCAGCAGCCTCAGTGCCCGCCTGCGGAACCTCCGGGAGAACAAGCGGATCACAAGTGCCACCAGCAAACTGGGGGAGCCCCCCACTTGACGGCAGCCGGGTCTGGGACCCCAGCTCCATGCCCGACTCCTGGACAGTCTCGGGGAGGCCTGCGGTGCCTCTGGGCCGCAGTGCGGTTCTGTGGCCCTGGCTCAAGAGTACAGGCTGGACGCGGGCGGGGCCCCGCAAGGGTGTCCCCTGTCCTCGCGTCGCATGTCTACTCTTCAGGACTGAAGGCAGTGTCTTCTCTGGCATGAGGGGCACAACAGGTGGCCTCTGTTTCTGGCAAGGTCAGGTGTCTCTACCTGTTACGTCCTGGACCCTGTTGGACTCGGGCCTTCGAGCAGGGGCCTGGCTGGGAAGGCGCTGGTGTCCATGTGTGTTGGGACCTACATTTACCTGGGGTCTCCTGGCCAAAGCGTGGGTGGGTCCTGGTTGCTGTGACTGGTCTGTAAATAAACTCCTGTAATGCCTTTGCTTGGAGGGCGTGGCCATCTGGAGCCTTCCCCCCCCTCCCCAGGCCTCCCCCTATTTCCCCTGCTGGAGACCAGAAGGGTCTCTGGGGATTTGTCCTCCCCTCTGTGGGCTTCCTCTCAAGCAGAGAGGGTGAGAAAGGGGCTGTGTATCGATTAGACTGGTTTTGGCTACAATTTACAAAATATCAGGTTCAAATAGACTTAAAGAGAATTTATCAGTCCTGTATTTGTTTCTTGTAGCTTCTGTAACAAATTCCCACAAAGTGACTTCAAAACTCCAGCAGTTTATTCTCTCGCAGTTCCAGAGGTCAGAAGTTGAACATCAGCATCATTGGGCCTAGACCCAGGTGTTAGCGGGCTGAGCTCTGTCCAGTGGTGGAGACAGTCTCCAGGGGACGGTTTCCTTGGGCCCTTCCCAGCTTCTGGCAGCCACCAGCATTCCGTGGCTGGAGGCTGCATCTTTCCAGTCTCTACCTCTGTGGTCCCATGTTGCCTTCTCTGTGTGTCTGTATCAAATCTCTGCCTTCCCCTCTTGGGAATACCAGAGATTACATTTGTAATCTCCCCATCATACAATCCTTAAATTATAGCATTGATTACATATTATATATGACTTATTACATCATATCATTTATCTCTTTTGTCATACACAATAATATTCACAGGGTCTGGCCATTTGGGGACCATTTGTCAACCTACCACAGTTATTGAAAAGTGTAGTGACAGGGACCTCCCTGGTGGCGCAGGGGGTTGAGCGCCACACTGTGAAGCATCCGTGGCACAGCAACACGAGTTCGATTCCCAGCCAGGGAGAGGACCCACATGGTGAGGCAGACCTTTTCTGCCTTGCCTGCTGCTCCTCTCAGCAGTGTATTTCAGTCCATCTGCCTGTTCTGCTCCCCACTCTGTCTCTGGTGAAGCCTCTCACCCCCTGAGCCTCTGGTCTGTGCCCCAACTCTTGTATGCATAAATAAATCAATAAATCTTAAAAAAAAAAAAAAAGTATAGCGACAGGGTGGGTTTCAGGTAAGGCTTGATTCAGCAGCTCTTTGATGTTACTGAGAACCAGCTCTTTCCACTCCTCTACACTGTTGTCCTTGGTATTGGCTTCACCCTAAGTCTTCCAGGGGCTTCTTTTTTCTCATTTAACATGGAAGATGAGGGCCCTCCCTCGTGGCACAGTGGGTTAAGCCATGCACTATGAAGCAAACTGCAGCCACTGCAGCACGAGTTCGATCCCTGCCACCACTGGGGAGCTAATCCACATGGCACAACAGACCTCTCCCGCCTCGCCCGCTGCTCCCCTCAGCAGTGTGTTTCTGTCAACCTGCCTGTTCTGCATCCTGCTCTGTCTGGTGGATTCTCTCACCACCCCCACACCTCTGGCCTGTACCCCAGTTCTTGTGTGCATAAATAAATAAATCTTTAAAAAAAAAACATGGAAGACGAGAATCATCTTGGAGAACATCCTGAGAGGTTCTCTGAGTGGACTGGCTGGCGTCACATGGCTACTCTGGACTCTTATGGTAGCGGGGGGTGACGAGCACTGACAGGCCTAGTTGTAGGTCATGTACTCAGTCCCGGGGGCCAGGCTGTCATCTCCCCTGGGGCCCCATCAGGTCCCCAAGTGGCAGTTGGAGGTAACTGCCAAGGAGGTGTGCAGGCTGGGGAAGCCAGCCTCCGCTGAGAGCGAGGCGCGAGGCATGAGCACACCTGGGGGTCCGGAGCAGCCTCAGCCCTCCAGGGGAGGTGATGGGCAAGAACACACCTGAGTTGGGGGGTCTCAGCAAGTAAACATGGGGTAGAGGGCAAAAGCTCAGGCCCAAGAAGATGCTGCAGGCAAGTGGAGGGTGTGGCCTAAGGAGATGGCATATTTGGAAGGCAGCTATGCTCACCACTATACCACCAACGCTGACAGGAGATGGCATATTTGAACTTGAACTCTATTCAAACTTTTATAGCCTTTTCTATTTTTTCAAAATAAACCTTTTACTTTGGGATAATTTTAAATGGATGGAAAGGTTGCAAAGATTGTACAGAGATTCCATCTCCCTGTCTTGCTTTCTGCACGGTTGAACATTTACAAACCTAAGAAACCAACATCGGTGCATGACAATTAGCTCAACTCTGGATGAAATTCGATTCCACCAGCTTTTCCACCAATGTCCTCTCTGTTCCAGGATGCCACGTGGCAGTGGCTGTCATGCCTCCTTCGCTGCTCTGGTCAGGCAGTTTCTCAGTCACCCCTTAGATTTCATGGCCTCGGGGATTGTGGGGATTTCTGGTCGATATTTTATTACACTGTCCCTCCATTTGGGCTGATCTGATGTTTTCCTTGTGATGAGACAGGCGTGATGGGTCTGGGGGGATGAAGACCTCGGGGTGGGGGGTGGGGAGTAGCCCGCTGGTCCCCTGACTCAGAGGTACAGTGCCCACGTGACTTACTAGCCTTGATTGTGGGGGAAGCTGGTGTCTGCCAGCCTCTCGTTGTGAAGTCACTATTTCCCTTTGCTTTGTGCTTTGGAAGCAAGTGGAACCCACACTGAAGTGTGGGGAGAGTACACCCCTGTCTAGAGGATGGGTCTGCACTTACTTTTCTGCAAGGAGGATTTCATCTATCACTTATCAGTATTTCTGGCGGCGTGGACCTCTGTGTTTCTGAGTTTCTCCTTTGGGCTGTCATCTGATGCTGAGCTACTCACTCTGCTGTTCACACTGTCCTTCTGGATGAGCTCCCGTGCCTGCTTGGCCTGGCCTCTTCTGTGTTTTGAGATTTCCTCACTTTCTGGCAGTGGGATGCTCCTGGCTCTCTTCTGGAGTTGTCCTGCCTCCGGGCTGGAACTGGCCGTTTCTTTCTTTCTTTTTTTTTTTTTTAAGATTTATTTATTGGGCCCGCCCTGGTGGCGCAGTGGGTTAAGCAACGCACTATGAAGAAAACCGCAGCCACTGCAGCACGAGTTCAATCCCTGCCGCCGCCCAGGAAGGGGACCCACATGGTGCAGGGAGACCTCTCCTGCCTCGCCCGCTGCTCCCCTCAGCAGTGTGTTTCTGTCAATCTGCCTGTTCGGCATCCTGCTCTGTCTGGTGGATTCTCTCACCACCCCCACACCTCTGGCCTGTACCCCAGTGC
>JAGFMF010012145.1:83162-97595 GCA_019455555.1 Galemys pyrenaicus | reverse complement strand
CCCTCCCTCCCTCCCTCCCTCCCTCCCTCTCTCTTCTCTCCTCCTGGGCCCCTTCATCCTCTCTTCCTTGTGTCTCTGTCAGCGGGGACACAGCAGCACCTTCTCTCTCTCATAGGTGAGTCGGACAAGTGGCCACATGACATGCAGGGGCCCCCAGAGAGCCTTGAGAGCTGGCCAGGGTGGGGGAGCAGCAGGAGCTCCCCTGCGCTCTTGGCAGGGTGTGAGCTGACACAATTCCTTTGGGCAACAATTTGGCTGCATCCGCTAAAGCCGAGTACATGCCTGCCCTCTCATTCAGCAATTCCACTTCTTTCTTTGGGCACATGTCCCACGGAACTGTGCACACAGGTATCCCCGAGAACGCAGAGTAGAAAATGCTTAGTACAAGGCCTCCCCGGTGGCGCAGTGGGTTGAGCAACGCACTATGAAGCAAACCGCAGCCACTGCAGCACGAGTTGGATCCCTGCTGCTGGCCAGGGAGGGGACCCACATGGCGCTGCAGACCTCTCCTGCTGTGCCCGCTGCTCCCCTCAGCAGTGTACTTCTGTTGATCTGCCTGTTCTGCTCCCCGCTCTCTGTGGTGAATCCTCTCACCCCCCCACGCCTCTGGCCTGTACCCCAGTGCTTGTATGCATAAATAAATAAATCTTAAGAAAAAAAAAAAAAAAAAGAAAATGCTTAGTACAGCTCCTTAGTTGCCCAAGCCATAGAGCTACCAGAACGTTCATTGGGGTGACACGGATCATTGGTGGCCCCTTCCCGCAGGGGACGCTGTCACCAGAGTAAACCATTCACAACTGTGGGTGGAGACAGACGTGACTCTAGACATAAACTGGGAGAAGCCGGACATAAGAGGGGGGATTCTTAGACGCTTGTATTTGCATAAAGTACAAAAACAGGCAAAAAGAATTGCTGGGGTAACAGTCAGGGTGGGGTAGCCTGGGGCAAGAGCAGTGAGAGTGGTGGGGTGTGGGTGTCCAAAGAGGCTTTGCATGGTTGTTTATTTTGGAGCTACCCTTGGAGCTGCACATGGAAACCTTTCCTGTCCATGAACTGGCCTTCAGGAAGTTTGCTTGAGATGCTGGTGGAAGAAAGCCTGGGCTGTGGGCAGGCAAGTAAAGGAGCAGTAGGTTCTCAAGGGAATCAGGGTGGGCTTCCTGGAGGTGGTGCCACTCGAACTACATCCTAAGAGAAAGCAGGGAGCCACCCTCCCCATGCCCTGGGGAGAAGTTCTTCCCTTCAAGAAGAGAGAAGGAGTCAGTGGCTGGAATCCTTGACCCATTCCCCTGCCTAGTCGGTGCTGTTGCCGAATGGGCAAGGCCCAGGACTCTTGCTCCAGTATTTTTTCTGGGTTTTGATAAAGATTCACCTTCTGATCCCAACAGAACCTAGTTGTGAGCAACAGCTTCTGGACTTGGGGATCTTTTCTTCAGGTGAGGGAAGTTCAGACTTTGAAGGTGCATCACAGGGCAGAGGGCCAGGGCAGGGCCCTGTCCAGAGTCAGAGTCCCAGGCACGGCCGCCGTCGGGCGAAGGAAGCTGGGAGGAAATGCGCGCCTATGCACTGTGAGTGCAGTCCACTCGGGCGAGGCTCAGCACCCGCAGGCCCTGACTAAATGGTCGTGCAGCCCAGGTATGAGGTGGGAGCACTTTTGGTGTTGAAATAAACCCTGAGGGATGCCACAGATGAACATTACTTGGATAATAATAACATGCCAGGTACCTGACACTGGGATGGGAGTTTGTGTGTCCAAGTCCATATTTTTAAGAGTCTCATGCTCTACCGACTGAGCTAGCCGGGCTGCTCCAAGTCCATATTTTTAAAAAAATTTCTTTTTCTCAAGGTCACGTTCATTTACAACACTGTATACGCACTGTATAGATTTTGGGTGTACAGTTGCTCACCCAGGAACTGTATATGTCACGCCACACCCACCACCAAATACCCAGCCACCTCCTACCACCATCCTATACCCTCCCTTCCCTGTCCCCTCCGGTACCCCCATACTGTTGTCAGAGACTAGGGCTTTGTTTTCCTTTTGTTTTTCCACTTGCTTCCCTCCCCCTCATTTTCCACAAATGAGTGAAATCATCTGGTGTTTCTTCTTGTCTAGTTTCACTTAGCAACTTCCCCTCCCATCCATGTTGGCACAAATGCAAGAGTTCATGTCTTTTTAAATTTATTTTTTTTGTTAAGATTTATTTATGCACACAAGAACTGGGGTGTCAGCCAGAAGTGCAGGGGGTGAAGGGATTCCCCAGAGACAGAGTGGGGAGCAGAACAGGCCGATGGACTGAAACACCCTGCTGAGGGGAGCAGCGGGCGAGGCCCGAGAGGTCTGCTGCGCCACGTGGGTCCCTCCCTGGCTGGAATCGAACTCGCGCTGCAGTGGCCGCTGATGCTTCACAGTGCAGGGCTCAACCTGCTGCGCCACCAGGGAGGGCCCCGCTTTTTGTTTTGATGCTGGTTTCTTCCACCACACAGAGGCATTTTGATCTGATGTCGTCCCATTTGCTGATGCCCTCTTTCCTCTCGCTGTTGGAGGGCCTCCCTCTGAAGTGGGCCTTGGCTCCGTCAGGAGCGAGGCCCGGCTGCACGCCTGCGCGCGCATGCTCACTGTCTCGCGCATGCTCACTGTCTGGGCCGTCTTCCTCCCCTTGCTCCTCGGTCTCAGGCTCCACGCTCACCCCCAGGGCTTGTCCCGGCTCCTCACTCTTCCGGGCCGTGGTCCCTTCAGCTCTTCCAGTCCAGCTCCCTCTTGTCGGCTGGGCCTGACTCAGACATAACTCAGGAGTCTGTCCCTGACCGGCCTCACCTGGGCGTCTCCCGCCGCCCTCGCACGGTGTGGGTCTGTGTTTATTCACTCACTGGCTGCCTGACGGTCACCTCCTCGCGGCACGGAGCCCACAAGGGCACACGCAAGGGCACCTTGCACCCGCGGTGCCCAACGCAGCGCCTGGCACAGAGGAGATGCTCACAGCTGCTTGTGGAGAGCCTCGAGGGGATGGGAACCCAGCTCTGCATGAACCTGAGTCGACCCGCTATGCGCCCCCCCTTCCCACGGCAGCCCCCCACTGTCAGCCACATGGTGCCACGGGGCAGGCAGCTGAGGGTGAGGCTGCCCCGCCTGCGCTGGCGCTGCTCTGGACACCCACGACCAGCTCCGCCACTCTCAGCTCCTGACCTGGATTTGAACCTGGGCTCAGCTCTCACTCCCTGTCCCTGCGTGACGCTTCCCCGAGCAGGGTCCTCTCTCCGGGACTCACGTGTCCTCCCCAGATTGCACGTCTGCCAGGAGGAAGAACAAAGGTGATGGGCTGAACGCATAGCAAGAGGGGCTCTGCTGGACCAGAGGTGGATCCCCTGGCTTGTGGGAACCGCAGAACCCCGGGCGGTGGAGGAAGGAGTCGGGGTGTCTCCGCCCTGAGCGGCATGAAGAACAGGATGAACACTCATCTGCTTGGGTGGGGTGCAGGGGCATGGACAGATTGACCTTTGGAAGCCACCCTCCAGCTCTTGGCTCTTGAGGTGCCCCAGGGCTGGAGGGCTGGGGGCTTGGTCCTGAAGGAGGGACGGGGCAGGTGGAGCTGGCGTTGGGAAGCTGGCCTGAGAGTGGGAGAAGCTGGGGAGAGGCTGCAGTGGGCAGAGACTGGACCTGCTTATTTACCTGAGTCAATAAGGATTCTGGGAAGTCCAAGCTGCTGTAGGGTTTCCAAAGCTGGGCGTGGGGAGGTGAACCCCGGGGTTGGAGCCAGGCCGACCTGGCTTTGGGTCCTGTTTTGCCACTTACAAGTCACAGCGCTCTAGCTGCTTCCTTCCCCTTTCTGAAGCTCAGTTCTCTCACCTGCTAGAAGTGGACTGTAATGTAGATTTAAAGAGGTAGGCCCCTTAAAACGGGACTCTGCAAAAAACTTTCTGCAAAAGGAGGGGTTTTCCTGTGGCAGACCGGGCCGTGTTATTGCAGTGAAATGAGGTGTTGTTGTCTTCAGCCCAGCCCATGCACTAGGGGTGAGGTCACCTAATCCTTACAAGAACAGCTTTATCTGCCACCCATTCTATATCTAAGGAGTCTGAGGCTAAGGGATGACACGCTCGTCTGATATCACAACCACTTGGAAGTCACGACTTAACTCCCTTGTGACTTCAGCCCAGTGTTCTGCACCTGCTGCATACATATTACTCTGGTCAATAAGGTACTTGACAAACTGTAAAGTGATGACTATTATCACGATCATCCTTGGATTGTTTTACGGAAATTGCGTTCCTTACCTGTTTTCTCTGGTGGGAGCCGCTTCCTTCCAAGTTCTGCCACCAGGGGGCAGAAGAGCCCAGGGATCGGGCTGAGGGGTCTCTGCACAGCCCTGGGGTAGCAGGGCCTGGCAGGGGTAAGGGAGGCCGCGGCTTCTGTAAAATAGCTGCTCAGCCGCAGTCCTGGCCTCAGTTCCGATGGGGATGCTGGGAACCCTAACGTGCTTAGCGTTTCCAAAGCAGGGCAGGGGTTTGGTCAAAGTCCCCCTTTCTTGGGGGTTCCCCGCTGACTCTAGGGCTGAGTCAGAACCCCCCTGACCCCGCACAGCCTCCAGGGCCGCAGCCTCACAGGGCGTGGCACCATCTCCACGCCCCACTGGTCAGTCGCACCTTGAGGGCCGTGCTCTGCGAGTCCTTTGGGGGGGTCCCAGCACTCTGGGTTCACTGAATATGTGTGGGTGGGGGCGGGACGCCCAAGCAGGAACCCCTTCTGAGATTACCCAGGGGTGGAGTGAAGACAAAGGAGGATTCCTAAGACCGAAGGAGGCCTGTCTGTGGGGACTCCGCAGAGCCAGCCTTGGGCCCACAATGACCTCGTCTCTATATTGAGTTCTTGGCTACAGAGCTGGAGAAATCACACTGGCGCTGAGCTTTGAGGACCTCCCTTCACCCTCCAAAGGCCTCTGAGCAGTTTCTATGTGTCTCATCCACATTTTACAAAGAAGGAAACTGAGGGCCTCCCTGGTGGCGCAGCGGGTTGAGGCCGCACTGTGAAGCACCCGCAGCCACTGCAGTGCGAGTTCGATCCCAGCCAGGGAGGGGACCCACAGGGCGCAACAGACCTCTCTGGCCTCGCCCGCTGCTCCCCTCGGCAGTGTGTTTCAGTCAGTCTGCCTGTTCTGCTCCCCACTCTGTCTGGTTAATCCTCTCACCTCCCACGACGACTCTGGCCTGTACCCCAGCTCTTGTGTGCATAAATAAATAAATCTTAAAAAAAAAAAAAAAGAAGGAAACTGAGGCTCAGAGAGGGCTGGTGACTGGCCGAGGTCACAGTAAGCGAGAGGCAGCAGCCGCTCTCTGAACTCAGGTCCACCCAACGCAGGCCCTTCGCGCCCCCAGGGTCCTCGCAGCAGCCCTGATGCAGGCAGGTGGGTGGGCGCCTGATCTGGTACTGGAGCCACGCAGGCTCGCTCCCGGAGCGGCTCTTCCCAGCTCCACCTGGGTGACGTCACGCGGTGCTGGAAGCTGGCCACGAGGGAGGAATACACTCTAAAACCAGCCCCCTCACGCTGCACCCCTGGCCCCACCTACACCAGAGCTGCTGTGAATGGTTGCCAGCACACCACTGAAGTGACATGAGCCCCTGAGGCCTAGAGGAAGTAAGTGAGATACCGGCCGCCCACAGGTGCTGCTTCCCACCAGCGCTGCCCCTTGGCCTGCCCTTCCTGGTGCCTCTGCCCTCCCTCCCGGCGCATGCCCTGCCTGGGTGTGGAGACGATGCCGTCTGTGGCAGCCGAGGCCCTGATCCTGTTATCCTCTTAGGGCGTGACCGCTGCCTTCCCAGCCACCCCCTGCCTCTGATGACTGGGGTGACCTGGCCTAGCCCATCTGCTCAACCCCAAGTGAAGTCACAGTCCCCACCAGGCACTCGGATGCCTAATACCCTATTCTGCGGGGGCCTTCAATGCCCCAGAAGCCGGGGCCCGTGGCAGAGGACACCGATTTCTCCTAAAGAGTGACATCAAATGGTGTCACACGGACAGACCTTGCCTCCACACCTGTCTGCACCTGCCCCCTCCGGGGTGGAGCGAAACAAGGTGCTGCAGGAGGCAAGTGTGGACGTGCTCCGGGAGGCCGTGCTGCCAGGCAGTGGTGGTGTCAGGCAGCCCTGGTCACTCGGGCCCGGTGCTGCCTGGCCCCAGCCCACAGCCAGCTCAGCACTGCATCCAGGACGGGGGCCCAGAAAGGAGCAGGAGCTGGCCCCGGGAACCTGCAGGGGGTGCTTGTGAACTGGCAGGGGGAGGGGCAGCGGGGGCAGGATGGAGTGCCCACACCCCCTTTTCCCAGACAGGTGCCTCCCTCCTGGACACCCCCCTCGGTGTCTGCCCATTTCCAAGAAAGGGCGATGCAATCGCTGAGTCGGCGTATCGAGGCTGGTATCACCCAGGCAGCTCTACAGGATGAGCCTGCTGCTTCCAGGGCCCAGCAGGGCCGGCCCAGGGGCCTGTACCTGGCCAGGCTCCCATCACCCGCCCTGCTCCATTGTTCCTGCCTGGCCCCCAGCCCCACCCTCTGGCCCAAGCATCACCTCATGCCCAAACCCAGCCTCTCCCCAGCTCCCCAGATGCCAGCCTTGTTTGTCCCTGGGGCAGGAGCATGAGTCAGGAGACTGGGGCTGGAATTCCAGGACCCCACTAACTGGCCGTGTGGCCTGGGGCAAGTAGCTTGACGTCTCTGAGCTTCAGTTTCATCATTGATGAGATGCAAGATTATTGCCTCTGGACCGCGTGGCTGAATGGATAGAAAGTGCCCAGCAGGGCTTTGGCATGCAGGAAGTGGTTTTCACGGACTCTTCCCTCTTCCCTGACATGACCTGTCCTCCTGGGGCCTATGGGGAAGAAGGAAGCTGTGGGAACTTCTGCTTGCCCACCTAGCACTAAACAGCACGCTTTCGTCATGCTCTGCATGGGTGATGTGCACTTATGAAATGAGTTCGTGCTCCGGTGCTCTGGGCCTAGCCAGCTCCAGGCTGCTGGTTCCGGTAAGCTGACTCACACACACACCAGGTCTGAGGGTCCTGGCATGTGAAGCCTGTGGTGTGCAAGGTGGGGGGCACTACTGGGACCCCGTCAGAGTGAGGTTGCCA
Source organism: Galemys pyrenaicus (assembly GCA_019455555.1). Taxonomy (NCBI): domain Eukaryota; kingdom Metazoa; phylum Chordata; class Mammalia; order Eulipotyphla; family Talpidae; genus Galemys; species Galemys pyrenaicus. The sequence continues at coordinate 90,481 of JAGFMF010012145.1, read as the reverse complement.
CTGGGGCGAATCCAGCCTGCCAAAGAGGGGAGTAGAGGGCCTCCCTGGTGGGCTTGAATGGTCGCACTATGAAGCTATCTGCAGCCACTGCAGCATGAGTTCGATCCCCGGCCAGGGAGGGGACCCACGTGGCGCAGCAGACCTCTCCTGCCTCGCCCGTGGGATGGAGCAGTGGATTTTAGTCTAGCCGCCTGTTCTGCTCCCCACTTTGTCTCTGGTGAATCCTCTCACCCTCCACACCTCTGACCTGTACCCCAGTTCTTGTGTGCATGAATAAATAAATCTTTAAAAACAAAAACAGTGGAGTGGGCAAAGTTGCCTGGGGAGAGCATTGGCCTGGTGCCCCCAGGCCGGGGAGCCTGGCAGTCTTGTGGGCAGCTCTGATGTGGGCCCTGGCCAGGGCGCCATGCTGGAGGTCTCGCACCCACACCCTGGTCTGGTCACATCATGCCACCTCTGTTCCTGACAGCTTCTTGTCGTTTGGGGTTGGGAGGAATGAATGAAATTGTTACACTAATCAGCAGCATGGCAAGTACCTTTCAGGATGAGCAAAGGGGGCTGAGAAGGCGGTGGGGAGAGGGCCTGGGCACAAGGGTTGCTCAATGATGATTGCGTATGTGAGGGAGGAGTTTGTGAGTGAGTGGTGGATGGAATAAGGAAGTGAATCAGTGACTAAATAAGCGAGCTAGCGAGTGAATGAATGAGTAAGCTGGTGCTTCAATAACCTGAGCAAGCACTGATATAACTCTCACATGCCCACGTCGTTCTAAGTGCTCCACTTGGCTGCATCTACTCAGCCTTGCCCCAAACTTTATGAAGTAGGCGGTATTACTGCCTCCGTTTCTCAGAGAATAAATCCCAGGCTCAGAGAGGTTAAGTAACTTGCCCAAAGTCACACAGCATGTGATTGATGAAGTTGAATGTTGAACCCAGTCAGGCTGGCTCCAGAGACGCTGGGTCCCAAGTGGGACTGGGTCCCCGGGATGAATTCATAGCGAAGACGAGAAAAGATGGATTTGCTACCTGGACCTTGGGCCCTCACATCATTTGGCTGCTCGTTCATCCACTTACTCATTCGTTTCACACATCCGCTGGTTGTGTGGCTCACTCATTCTCCACGAGGGCTGGCTCTGGGAGAGGCCAGGCAGCGATTGATAAGATGCTGCTCTACCCTGGCAGCGCTCAGCTTGGGTTCTGCCTCTTCCAGGAAGCCTTCCCTGATTTCTATGAAGGCACACAGCTCCTGGCCTTCCCGCAGCCAATCTTCACGGTGCCTGCTTCGCGCAGGGCTGGTCTGACTTGCTAGGATACCCTGTGCATTCAATAAACGCTTAAAGAGGTGAGCTCTTGCTACTGGGTCCCCTCCCGGCTATGCTGGGATCTCTGCTCTCAGCTGCTTTCTTTCACTTCAGCCCGGGTGCTCTGAGGACTGGGGCCCGCACACCCCTTAAAGGCCTCCCCATCCACTGGTGGAATGGAAACTCCCGCACTGGTCCCAGCTGGGGGCCAGGGTCCCAGGCAGCCTGGGATTCACCCCTGCTCCCTGGAGGGAAGGGCTGGGCCCGCCCTAGTTCAACAGTCACAGCAACCTCTTCCTTCACCAGCTTAATGTTTGTTTTCAAATTCCTGAGGCCTGTGTCACCCCCACCCCTACCCCTGCTGCCCCCCCCCTCTTTGCTTCCTTCCTCCCCTTGCTTGACCAGGCTGGTCTGCAGGGTGGGGCACCAGGCCAGGCCTCTCCCTCCCACTGCCCCCCAACAAAGGCCAAAGGCATGAGCTGGCTGATAGGGGAGTCGGGAGTGTTGCCAGAGGATGCAGAGGCCTCTCCTGGCTCCCCAGGGAGCAGCGAAAGGCCCCAGACTGGTAGCCAGGCCCCACTCTGCAGGCTGCTGTGGTCCCTGGGGAAAGCCCCCCTCCCCTCCCTCCTCCTCTCCTTCCCTCCCCCTCTCCTCCTCCCCCCTTCCTCCTTCCCCTATCCCCCCCCAGGCTGTCCCATCCCTGGAGAGATCCCACTCAAGCTCTTCCCCCCTGGGAGTCTCGGACCATCAGGGCTATGATCTCGGCTTGACCTTGTGGGCATCAGAATCCCCCTCCTGATAGTTCTAGGCTCCCTCCTGTGAGATTCTGATCCCAGGGGAGGGAGGGAGAACAGAACCTGCCGTGCTCCCCTGAAGGTTCTGAGGCAGAGCCTGCACCTCCTCCCCACAGGACCACCCTAGGAGAGACACACTGACTTCCCTTCAGGTGATGGCTTCTAGAACTGCAGTCCAGTTGGGTCATAACTCACCAGGGGTGGCTATGCAAATTAAATGGAATAAAACAAAAGCCCCCATTTCAAGTGCTCAGTGGCCACCACACTGCACAGGGTGATATGGGACATTGCCATCGACCCACCCTCTTCCCTTCTGGAATGTTCCACGCAGCTGCAATATAGGTCTGTTTTGCACACTGTCGTACCACATCCAGCACAGGGCCTGGGACATAGCTGGGGAGTAAGAAAAAAATTTCAATTGATTTTTTATAGTGGCAAAATACACAAAACTGGAAACTTACTGTTTTAACCATTTTCAAGTTCAGCTCCGTAGCTTAAAGTGCATTCACTTTGTTGTGCAACCATCGCCCCTGTGCTTCAGCAGAACTTGTTCGTCACCCCCATCTGTCACTGTGGTTTGAATCAATGAGTGACCTTGGTCAAGTCATTTCTCCTCGCTGGGCTTTAGCTCCTTATCTACAAAGTCTGGGCCTCGGGCAAGCGTGTACCTACCTGGTGGGGGTCTTGTAAGAATGTAGGGAGATAAAGTGAGTACTTCGCACAGGTGCTGGTTCATAGTAAGTGCTCATAGTCAAATATTAGCTGTTGCTGTGTTCTTACCCCACCCGGAAGGTTTCCCTGAGTATCCCACACCTCCCTGCTCTCTGAACCCTGCGTTGGGTAAACAGAAACAGGTACCCGCTGCTGGTGTGAATCACACAGGTGTGTTTTGTCTCTGGGGCGGGAACCTCCGCTGATCCTTCGTGTCCCCCTCACCCCCGCCGGCTGAGGCCCACTGGGTCTGGTCCTAGTGGTTTCAGCAACTGCCTCCCCTGAGGCCTGCAACGCCCCCTGAGATGCGGAGAGGAGTTGGATGGAATCCTCACAGGTCATGTCGATGTACTGATGGGAAGACTGAGGTCCCAGGAAGTCTGGGAAGCGAATGGCAGAGCCAGGTCTCAGAACAGGAACCCTGATCCTCATCTTTCCAAGATATCACCTGGTTGTCACATGGAACCACCACCTGGATGGATGGTTGGCATCCACGGATGGATGGACGATGGATAGATGGATGGATGATGGATGATGGATGGATGAATAGGTGGGTGGATGGATGGATGGACGATGGATAGATGGATGGATGATGGATGATGGATGGATGAATAGGTGGGTGGATGGATGGATGGACGATGGATGGATGGATGACTGATGGGTAGAAGATGGATGGATGGATGGATGGATGGATGGATGATGCATGGATGTTGTCAAGTTGATGAGCCTTTTTTTACAGCTGAGGAAACAGGCTCATGAGGTGCTTTGTAAATATTTATAAATTGAGCACTGTCAGCTGGCCAGGCACTCTCAACCCCGCAGTGCCTTTCATCCTCATGGCAAGAGACAGCCAGGGCAGTGACCGGCCCTGGCCAGGAAGCTACCACGAAGGAGCAGGAGGAGAAATAACCCTGGGCCTCAGTAGGCTACAGGGGATTTCTTTGGCTTTGGAGACAGACAGGCTCAGCTCATCACAGATGTGGAGATACAGAAGCAACCTGCAGATCTTCAGACTTTCCCAGCCGAGAACCCTGGGAGACGCTGCGCTGCGTGTGCTGTGGCCCCAGGTCACGGGGAGTGGAGAAATGTTTAACGCTGCTCTCTGCAAGGGGAAAAAGGACCTGGTTGTTCTCATTTGCTGATCACTACTTTCACTCACAGTTGAGTTCAAGCCCCAGTGCAACTGGCTCAGGAAATCCACGAACAGGAGTCCACACTCCCCTTGCAAACTCGGCAGTCTCGTGCCCTGCCCATGCTGCTCCTTCCCGTCTGGAAAGTGGGGTTCCTATGGCTCCTGCCTTCAGAGCTGTTGTGAGGAAGTCCCAATCCAGAGCTGAGGGGGACCATGGAGCCCTTGACCAGCATATGTTGGGGGTCCCAGACAGCAACAAGGAGTCTCAGGTGTGGGCCCAGCACCCCCCCTTCCCACTCTGGGCTCCTGGGCAGCCTGCCCTTCCTCCTCGACCCTTGGCCCAAGGATTGCGAGGGCTGCCCAGCGGAGGTGCCCTCCCCTTTGGGTCACCTCCAGAAGCCAAGCTGGGGGTGGGGCAGGGGGAGGGCAGCGCAGTGGGGTAGGGATGACAGTTTGCCCAAACGGGGAGGGACAGGCTCACCTGCCCCATCTGGCTAATGCCCCCTTGACCCTGCCCCCAGGGGGGAGGGAGGGAGTCCCCTCTGCCACCAGGCAGCCCCTCCTCTCCCTGCCCACACTGCCCAGACCAAACCCAAGGGTAAGCTTTTGACAGTGGGGTGCCAGAGATGGTGACACCTCCTTTCTGCAGCTCTCTGACTGTTATACCCAGAGGATGGTGAGCCAGGAAATTAGGGCTGTAATTTTGAGGGGAGTTCTCACTTTGGGAGGGAACTCTGCATGCCTGGTATTCTAGAAGTTTCTATCCATGAAAGAAGACTTGAACACTATACAATTAGGACAGAAAGGTGCTTGGTGACAAAGATCAGCCTTCTGCTACAGAGATGGGGAAACAGAGGCCAGCAAGCAGAAGTGTCATGTTTATAGTCACACAAGGACCCACCCAGCCCCCAGGCCCCCACCCCCACCCCTGCTGCTTTGTGAGAGGCAAGAGGGACTGGAAGGTAAGGTGGGGCCCACAGCACAGCGTGGCTGTTCTGGGGAGAGGGACGGCCAGCATGCCTGTGATTTCCCAGGGGCTCCTCATGTGGGCGGCCACCTTGCAGGAGATCCAGCACCCCAGGAAGCAGACCACCCTTTGGGAAGGCCCAGGACCTGACAGACGAGGTGGCCGTGAGGCTGGGGTGGGACACTGTCCTCCTGCAGTGCAGAGGCTGGACTGCGAGCGGGGACCTGGGGCCGCTTGGCACTGCCCCGAGTTCTCTGTGGCCTTGGGCAGGTCATGTGCCCCTTGGCACTAGTCTCTCTGGCTGCAAAATAGGAGGTTTGGACCAGATCAGTGGTAGAAAACTTGTTTTAAGCTGCAGAATTCCTTTCCAGATGCCGTCTATAGACAACAGACAAGAGGGACAGATCTGGGGAAGCGGGGGCTTGGAGAGCAGGCCGGAGGACACAGGGTGGAGGGGCTGGAGTTCCCACCCCTAGGGAGGACTGTCAGCCCCCCTGGGGCAGAACCCCTGCAGGGGCCATGCTACTACCCACTGGGATTTTATCTTCAAGAAGTGCCGCATGCCCACAGGGGTCTGGCCCGGCACCACTAACAGCAGGAGAGAAAGAGAGAGACAGAAGTCAAAAGACAAATAGGCAGAGGCAGGCCCAGACCAGGGGATCAAGAAGGGCAGCCCCAAAGAGAACGATTCAGGAACAAAATGGAGCGAGAACGACAGGGAGAGAAGAAGGGGGCGAAGAAGAGACACATGTTTCCACTCAAAGTTCCTTCTTGTTTAAAATAAAACCGACCCAGCAATCGCTGCTGCCGCTTGGCCGGAGCCCAGGCCCCAGGCAGGGAGAGACCACTGCCGCTGGCCCCCTGCCTGGGAAACTCAAGTCATGTTCGCCTGGGGCCAGCTTTCAGCCACCTCTGACACACAGCTCGTCCCTCCATGCTCAGCTCTGAGGCCCAGGAGAGGGGCCACAGCTGGCAGGACCCCCAGCCTCTCAAGATGCCCCCAGGAGTCTTTCGTCCTCTCTGGACCTGAAGGGCAGCAGCCAGTGGCCAGCAGGGGCCTGGGGCTGAGGGTGGGGCAGGGACCTGCCAGGAGGAGGCCCAGCGGGGTGGCTCAGCTCTGCTCGACCTCAGGCTGCACAGCAGGGGCCCAGCACCCACCACACGCACAGGCCCTGCACGCTCTCTGGCTGGGGACTTGCCCAGGTGCTGGAGCCCGGGCCCAGAGCTTGGGCTGGGAGTGAGGCATATACAGTGGCGCCAGCTCCACGGTGGGAGTGTCAGGGCCCAGCACACCTGTCCAGGTTTGCTCCCAGTGCCCCACCACACTCACATGCACACACACACACACGTCTGTTTTGCACTCAGACCCCAGATTTGATCTGGCCTAAACCTTGTACCCAGGCAGGAATGGAGCTAGACGAGAGAAATGAAGCTCCCGGCCCCCAGGCACTGCAGCGCCCATGGCCACGGCACCCATCCCTCATCCTGCCCCCCCCCCCCCCCCCCCCCCCCCCCCCCCACCCCGTCTGCTGCTCGGAGCTCAGGCTGGAGCCTGGCCATGTCCACTTTACCGAAGTGAAACAGGCCCGAGGCGTTAACACTTTCCCAAGTGAGCCCAAGTGTGCTCACCCATCCAGGCCCCACTTCCTAGGGAGAGTGGGGAGCTCTTGAGATCTGGGGCCACCCCTGGAGCCCAGGGAGGGCACAGTGCACCCTGGGGCCTAGGCGCCCCTCCTTCTGGAGCCGAGGGAGGCAGGTCTGAGAACAGCTGATGCTGCGTTTTGTTCTTGGCACAAGACATTGTCGGGTCCAGGCTTAGTGGTGAGTGGCGAGGGGCCCCGGGCCCCTCCTGCCGCAGGCCTGGCAGCCTCTGCTCCTGCCGCTTCCCTGCAGCCAGCGAGCCTGGGCTTCCCATTCCGAACCACTACCCCACCTCCCCCCACCCCCACCCCACACTGGCTGTGTGCTGATCTGGGGGATGCGCATGCGCCCTAGTGAGCAGCTGTGGGGAGGCCAGACACTCATGTGGGACTCCCATTTCCCAGGGACCCACTGCGTGCTGGGCACCGCCTGATCCGAGAAGTCCTCGAGCTACCTACAGCATAAGTGGTGATAGGAAAGCCAGAGAGGAGTCTCCCCGTGGAGCAGTGGGTTAAGCAACACTGGGAAGCAGACTGCAGCCACTGCAGCACGAGTTCGATCCCTGCCTCCGGCTGGGGAGGGGACCCACATGGTGCAGCAGACCTCTCCTGCCTCGCCGCTGCTGCCCTCAGCAGTGTGTTCCAGTGGATCTGCCTGTCTGTTCCCCACTTTGTCTCTGGTGAATCCTCTTACCCCCCACACCGTACCTCTGGCCTGTACCCCAGTTCTTTTTTAAAAAAAATTATTTTATTTATACACACAAGAGCTGGGGTACA
>JAGFMF010012145.1:41362-83112 GCA_019455555.1 Galemys pyrenaicus | reverse complement strand
CACCAGAGACAGAGTGGGGAGCAGAACAGGCAGATGGACTGAAACACACTGCTGAGGGGAGCAGCAGGCGAGGCAGGAGAGGTCTGCTGCGCCATGTGGTTCCCCTCCCTGGCCGGGGATCGAACTCAGGCTGCTATGCCATGAGTGCTTCACAGTGTGGCGCTCAACCCACTGTGCCACCAGGGAGGGCCCTGTACCCCAGTTCTTGTATGCATGAATAAATAAATCTTAAAAAAGAGAAGGAAGCCCAGAGAAGGAAGGGGCCTGTCCAAGGTCATACAGCAGGCCGGAGGCACATCCGAGTGGCCCTGCTCCCTGTCAGGGAGGTTCCCCTGTGCTTCGGACACCCCTGTCCGGAGACAGAGAACAAGACAGAGCAGAAGAGCAGGACTCAGGCCAGCTGGCAGGTGCAGACGCAGAGGGAAGGAGCAGGGCTCTCTGCGGAAGCTCCCTCCCCTGACACCTGAGCTGGCCCTGTGAGGCCTGCCCCACCCCACCCCACAGGCCTTGTCTGACTGAAGAGCAGAGGAAGGCGGGGGTCCCCACCTGGATGGGGTGCCAGGAAGAGGGGAGATGGAAGCCCAGGGCTTCTCCTCCCCGAGCCTCCTATAGCCAACTGTGCTGGGCGGGCACAGAGGGTTGGGCGATGGGCAGGTGGCCTTGGGGTGTGGCCCTGCTGTGCTGTGACCTCAAGGTGGCACAAATCCTTCTCTGTGCCTCAGTGTCCCTCTGGGAGAGCCAGAAGACTTGCTTCACCCCATCATGGGGGGGCTGCAGCTAGATAACTGAGGCCCTTTCACCTGAGCCTGTGGGGAGGCAGGCCCTGGCTGCCCGCTTTGCTCCAGTCCTCCCAGCTCCTGCCAGAAGCCTACTGTGATGCCCTCCCCTTGACAGACAAAGAAACCGAGGCTCAGGGGGGCTTTGGCCTGTGGGTTCAGTCTGGCCTCTCGGCTCAGGGTGCCAGGCCCTGGCCGCCGGCTGGACCTGCAGGCTGGCTCCTCTGGGCTTGTGGCCTCCCGGCTGCTGGTGCCAAGGTGGCAGAGGAAAGAAAGAGGCCTACCTGGGCCTCCCCCACTCCGCCTGCCAGCCCAGCAGCGGCAAGAACAGAGCCACGACACCCAGGAATGCCGCTGCATTCCTGTGGTGGGGGTGTGGCCGCCCCTGGCTCTGTTTGCCCCAGGCCCTGCTGTTGCTAAGCAAACCAGCCAGGGGCTGAATCAGCAGGTTGGGCAGCCCTGTCGGTCCCACAAATCCCCTTAGCCAGGAAGGTGGTGGCGGGAGGGGAGGCGGAAGCTCCACTTCCTCAGAGGCTGGGGCCCCTGGCTCCAACCTGGGAGGGCCGCTGGGAGCTGTGGGGTAGGTGAAGAGGTCTGCAGAGACCCTCCCTGGAGAGAAGCTGGAGGGCACCAGCCCAGGGGAGGACTTCAGACTGGAAGGGGACAACAGCTTGCTGAGCCCCTGGGGTGCCGGGCGCCATGCTGGGTGCTGTGCCCCTTCTCTTATGTCCCGTTGCAAACTGACTCACTACCAGGTCCTCCTCTCACTTGGGGAAACTGAGGTGCAGTCGCATCCTCAGCGGATCGCGGGCAGAGATAAGCCTTTCTCAGTTCAGAGTGGGCAGGGAGAGACCCCGTTCCTCCGGCCCGGGTAGAGTGGGCCTGCACGAGGCCCTGTCTCTCTCCCCTGACCTGGGCCTCAGTATCCACCTCTGCTAGGGCTTCTCTGCCAGCCCCGAGAAGGAAGGAAGGACGAAATCCCCCAGCTGGACTGGCAGCGGTCACTTCCGGCCCAGCTTTGATCTGGCGGTGTCTGCCCTCAGATCCCTGTATCTTTATGGGCAATGCCCTGGCGCCACCCACAGTGTACCCCGCCCCGCCCTGGCATCCAGAGGGCAGAGAGGGCACCCTGCAGGAGCAACAACTGCAGCAGAGGGACTCCGAGGGTGCCTCCTGGATGGCCACCTCTGGGTGCCGGCGCCACTCCCCGCCTGGTCTCCCCGGAAGGGAGCTGGGGGCGTGCGCACTGGGCACCGGAGTGGGACAGAGGGTGAGGCGGCAGGGGGCAGGGCAGGGGCCAGCAGTTTCGGTGGCTGGTTTTGGTGGTTTTTTGATAAGAGAAGGAAATGGGGGTCAAAGTCCACGGGAGCCAGGGGCAGGGTGGGGCCGGCCAGGGGCGCTGGGTCTGGTTTGCAGCCCTCCTGCCATGTGTGCCCCACTGCCCGCGGCCTGAGACTGGCTGCCCTCCTGCCCTGGGCTTGGGGGGGGGGGCCTGGACACCCGGCTAGCGGGTCAGGGCCGAGAGAGGACGCGGCTGGGGCTCTGGTCTGAGATGTGTGCTCAGAACCCCAAGGCAGTGGGGGGCCCAGCCCCAGGACCTGCTGTGTTCTGACACACCCCCATGCTGAAGGAGCTTGGCCCCCTCCCCTGTGGGGCTCACAGTCCGAGGGCAGAGGCAGGTGGGCACAGCTGCTGACTCCCTGGTCAGGCGAGTGTGGAGTGAGGAAGGAGGACCCAGAGACCCCTGGTTCCCACCAGCTGGGTCAGACCCCTGTTAGAGGGGGTCTCCGTTAGTCTGGCTGGAGGGGGTCTCTGTTAGTCTGGCCAGAGTGGGGGGGATCTCTGTTAGACTGGCGGGGGGGTGGTCTCCGTTAGACTGGCCGGGGGGGTGGTCTCCGTTAGACTGGCCGGGGGGTTTCTGTTAGTCTGGCCGGAGGCACATTTTCAGGCTGTGACATGAGGTGGATGCTCTGTGCAAACAGTTATTACCGCCTGATCCACCAGGCCTGGCGAGACAGGGAGGGTCTATTACAGGGTTGGAGCGGCAGGCAGCCCTCCCTCCTCACCCCACCCTGCTCACCCAGGCCTGCTCACCCCACCCTGCACACCCAGGCCCAGACGCACGCAGTCAGAGGCGCTCAGTGTGTGGTTTCGAGCAAGATCCCCCTCCCTAAGGCTCAGTGTCTTAATCTGTAAAATGCGGATATGAAGCTTCCTGCACCTGGATCTGCCACAGCCCCATCTGGCCTCTCCCCTTTGCTCCCCAGCCCCAAGGGCACGCACATCTGGGCACCCCCTATGCCCGGGCACCCTGCCGGGCCCCCACGCGAGTGTAACCCATGCATTCTTGCCCAGGAACCATCACAGGAGGGCAGCACGCATAGGCATAGGCAGTTGGGGGGCAGCGGCAGGGTCCCCAGGCACCCCAAGGTGCACTCCCCCCCGAGCAGCTTGTAGTCTCTGGCCGCAGGCGGGAAGCTCAGGCCCAGTGGCCCTTTGCCCTCTGGCCTTAGCAAATGCCAGTGGCGGGGATGGGGGGTGGTTTTCTCTCTTGTTTCAAACACCAGCCTTGAGCCTCAGTTTCCTCTGTAAAATGGGGCTATAAATAGTCACTTGAGGTAGTAGGGTGGGAGTAGATTCCGTGAGATGATCCGTATCAACTAGATGAGATGAGACCATGGACCGGGCAGAGCAGGTGCTCAGGAAGCGCTGCTGGCTTGCCCCGGAGTGGACCAGGTGAGTGCTGTGGGTGCTCACTCAGCAGGGAGGATGGAGATTGTGTTGTGTGGGCTCAGGTGGGGGTCCTGGGTCCCCCCCTTCCAACCTTGGTGTCGGGGAAGGGTCTGCATGTCTGAGGCCAGCCTGCACTTCCTTATGGGGGACCCATCCCGTGGACCCCAGACCCTGTAGGGAGAAGGAGAGGGGCAGGGACGGAGCCCTGGAGCGCACTGGTCCATGGACACATGTAGTTAACCACCTGGGTCCGCACGAGTCTGGCCATCGCAGGCCTGGAGAAAGTGGCAGAGGGGCCCTAAGCTCAGGGCGCACAGTCTGATAGGTGGGGCGCACCCCCGATTGTCAGGAGCATCTGGTCAGAGAGGGGGGCTTGCAGTGGAGGTGACCCCAGACCTCTCAGGGTGTCCAGCGTGGCAGAGCGGGGAGGCCCCTTAGGGTCGCCCTGGAGTCACTGGGGCTTGTCCTGGCAGATCCACTCCGGCCGCAGGACGGGGAGCACTGTGGGGAGGGGGTGTGTGTCGGGCCGGGGCTTCTGCAGCCCTTCCAGGACCCTTCAAAGCCGGACCCTATACTCCACCCACCGCACCCAGACAGCTGCAGTCTGGGTCCTGCCATTGACTGGCCATCGCAGCCTCAGGACCAACCTGCCTTTTTTTTTTTAACCTGGCTGAGGCCAGAAGGGGAGGTAGTTTTCTGCCTGGGACTGCACAGAACCCCTGTGGGCCCAGGCTGGGGGTGAGCACAAGGAGGGATGCGCAACCCGAAGCCCAGGACCTGACACAGCCTCACAGTGCCAGCCGGTGGTGGTGGTGATGGTGCAGCACCCCCAGGTGAGGCGAGGCGGCTGAAGGCTTTCCCGAGGAGGCTTCTAAACCCGCAGTGATGGGGTCCAGGCAGGAGGGGCCACAGCACACTAGCGGCCTGGGTGCAATTCGCGCCAGACTAGCAGGCTGCCCGGACTCATAGCTCCCAGCGTGACCCCGGGCCTGGCCCACCCGGCTCAGACTCGGGTGCCCTGCCAATGCCACCAGGGTCGCCCCTGTTTCCATGGCGACGGGCCGTCCCTCCCGGGCCCTGGACCCCTTTTACGAGGCGCAGAGGCGGTTCCTCGCAGCGGGGAAGGGAACTCCTGCCCGACAGTAAAACGCATGGCGGTGACCCTCAAAGGCGGCACCTGCGGGGCCGGAAGCCGGGGCGGGCCAGGGTGCGAGACAGGTCGAGGGGGGCAGCTGGGGCCGGGCCATCCCCGTCTCAGCTCCCTTCGCCCCGCCTCCACAAAGCACTTTCCGCCTGGAGCCCCTCAATGCCCCCGGGCAGGTGGGGCGCCTCCCTGCGGGACCAGAGCTCCCGCCCCCATCCTGAGCCCTCTCCGGGTCCCCCCCCCACCACCGTGGCTCTTTTGTCTCTCTCAGCCTGCCCGCTCCAGCCCCCCCACCGTCTCGCTCCTCTCCACGTGGCCGGCTCCTTCCGGGGCTTTTCTGGGCGCTCCCGGCAGTTCCCACCTCGCTGTTTGTCTGCCCTGCGGCGGGAAGGGGCGGGGGCTACCCCGGCAGGGACTTCCAGGGCAGGGGGTGGGGGGAGGTGCCCCTGGGCCCCCACCCATGAGGGATAAGACCAGGAGGTAAGAACAGAGGATTTTTTGTTTAGAGCTGCGTGTTTGTCTTTGGATCCGTCATTGATGCCTGTACTGAAAATGGGATTGGCATATGGGAAGAAATATAAACAGCCAGCCCATCCCACTGCCCACTCGCAGCGCTTCAAGGCCGGCTCTCCGGCTGCTCCTGCCAGGCCCAGCACAGCGCTGGGCACAGAGCTGCAGGTGCAAGGGCCTGTGCTGGGCGGGACTGCTCGAGCTGCACCTCTAAGGGCCAAACCAAGGGCCACGTGAGCGGTGGCCAAGTAGCCTGTGTGTGATGGATGGGATGGCGGACAGATGGATGGATGAGCTGATGGACAGACAGACATGTAGGAGCTACCGGGGTGACTATTTGGCTGAGCAGGGCTGTCTGCGGGAGTGATGGATGGGACACGAGGGGTCCAGTGAGGGGCCAGGTCAAGGGGGAAGGAAGGAAGGAAGGCAGGATGGATAGATGGGCAGACAGACTGACAGATGAGGGCTGGGTAGGGGAGTGGAAGGGTGATGAGACCCTGCTGAGAGAGGGGCAGGGTCTTGCTGGGGAGGTGGTGGCAGGGGTGACACATAGGACCAGGTGAGGATGGATTGAGCCCTGCTGGTTCCGCTACCAGTGGATGGACAGACAGATGGACTTGTGGGTGGATAGATGGATGGGTGGGGAGGGGGGCCAGGAAGGACTGACCACCATCCTGCCGGAACTGGTTGATGAAGATGGATAGGCAGAAGGCTCAAAGGAGCCTCACTGAGTCCTAGGTGGCCCAAAGAGCCCGAGTCCTGCGTTCCTCAGCGCGTGCGCGCGCGTGTGTGCGTGTGTGCATGCGTGTCTGTGTGTGCACTCTCGCGCGTGCAGGCCAGGTGAGGTGTGGAACAGGGCTGGTGTGTGGGGTCCCTCCCTTCCACTGGGGGCTGGGTGGAGTCCAGGAAGGCTTCCTGGTGCATGTGGCCTGTGCTTGTCACAGCTACAGAAGGGTTAGGGGCCCGGGGTCAGACTTAGAGGCTCTCAGGCAGAAAACAAACACAGAAGCTTCCCAACTGTCCTCCCTTCTTCGGCACCTCCACCAGGCTGGCAGCCAAACTGCCAGGACTCAGGAAGCAGGGTGGCACCTGGCAGGTACTGTGCCAGCCCGGCCCCCCCCAGCCTGGTGTCAGTGATAAAAATAATCACAACTGACATTTATGGAGGACTTGCCATGTGCCAGGCTTCGAGCCAAGAGTTTTCACACTTTCACCAGCTCCCCCGCACGGTGGGTATTGTATTATTTTTATCCCCACTTGATGCGGGAGGAAACAGAGCTGGGGAGGTGAAACCCTCATGGCAGGTCACAGTAAGAGGGGGCCGTGGGAAGCCCAGAATGAGCCCTGGTCACCCGTGACCTAGTCCCCCTCACTGTGTCTGCCCAGGGGGCCCCTGGCTGTGAGGCGGGTCATCAGGGGGTGCAGGGAGGAGGCACCGGGGGTGGGGGTGGGTGGGTAGGAAAGACACGAGAGATCTCCGGAGACCACCGGGGGTTACCCAGGAGAATGGGGCAGGGTGGGTGTTCACAAGTGCCCCTGAGCTTGGACTCAGATGCTGGCCTTGCTCTGGCTTCTGTGACCTGGACGGCTGAGCTACCAGGGTACGCCTCATTTGCCTTGTGTGTGAAATGGGGAACATGCCATTCACAGGGGCTGGTGTGAGGAGGAAGAAGTACCTGGCAGGTGAGAGTACCTCTCCGGGCCATGTGGGAGGATCCAGGAACTCAGGTCGGGCCAAGCCCCACCCCACCACCCCACCTCACCCCTGTCCCCACATCCCTGAGCTTCAACAGCACCCACTGTGGAACCCCCCCCATTCATCCCATTACTTGTCTCCCCAGCTTGGCAAATGTTAACCGTGCCATGTTCACAGCTCTGAGAGGAAGCCACGGTTACCCCAGATAACGAAAGTGAGGTGCCAGTAGTAAGCAGCTCACATCACACCGTGGGGGGCTGGTGATCGCTGGGGGTGGGGCACCACATCTGCCCATTCATCTAACCAAGCTGTCTGCCAGGCTGCTGGGGGCGGCACTCCAAGAACAACAGGCAGCACCCCCGTCCTGGGGCTCACACCGGAATAGGGGGCCGGTTGGGGGAGACAGACAGCAGACCTGTACACAATGAGGCATGGAGTAACAACTGGCGGTAAACACAGCCAGGCAGGGCAGCCACACAGGGAGGTCTGTGGTGGTGGTGATTTTAAATAGAACAGTCAGGTGGTTGCTGTGGCGCTGAAGTTCAAACAGGATCTGAAGGATGGGAGGAAGCCAGCCCTGAAACCTGAGGAGGGGTGGGGCGAAGGATCTGGGCTGAGGGAGGGTAAGTGCAAATGTCCTGAGGCAGGCCCGCCCTATTTCTGTTTTCAGATTTGCTTATTCCAAAACTTGTGAGAAGGCACCTTCCCCACCAGTGACACCTCTGGGCTCTGCAATGAGGATGGGAGTGATTAACTGAGAAAGTGAGGGAGTGAGCTGTCAGGGCCACAGTTCCTGCCTTCTGGCTCTCTCTGGCCAGTCCCCTCCCTTCTTGGGCCTTGGTTTCCTCCTTTGTAAATACAGGGGTTGGACTTTGTTTCCCAAGAGTCCATCTCGCTGGGAGGAGCTGTAATTCGTTCCCATGCAGGGGAGTTGGACGCAGTGCAGCACAGGGGTTTGGAGTTACTGCTGCCTTGCAGGCTTCTAACCTTGACTTCTTGGAACTCCAGCGTTCTTGTCCGTAAAATGGGGATAGAAGCCCTACTTCTTTCTTTTTTAAAGATTTATTATTTATGTATGCATACAAGAGCTGGGGTACAGGCCAGAGGTGTGGGCAGTGAGAGGATCCACCAGAGACAGAACGGGGAGCAAAACAGGCAAGATTGACTTAAACACACTGCTGAGGGGAGCAGCGGGGAGGCAGGAGAGGTCTGCTGCGCCATGTGGGTCCCCTCCCTGGCTGGGGATCGAACTCACGCTGCTGTGCCATGGATGCTTCACAGTGTGGAGCTCAATCCTCTGTGACACCAGGGAGGCCCAGCCCTACTTCTAAGGGTGCTGTATGCATGAGTTGGGGTGCGCTGCAAAGCCCTTAGCTCAGGGCCTGGCACATAATCGGGGCTCGACAAGTGGCCACCACCTTTAGTTTGCTTTTTCAAACACTTGCTGGTGAAAGACCAGCACTCAGAGAAAGGAGAAGGCCAGTGGCAGGTGGGAAGAGAAGGTGCTGAGTTTGGAAGGACAGGAGGCTATGCCCACACTGGGGAGGGAAGACCAAGAGGAATGAGGGGTGACAGCCAGGAGCCAGGAGCTAGAGGCTCAGGAAGCTGGGGGAAGGCACCTAAGCCCCAGGCACCCTAGGCGGCGGAGCCCCCAGTTGCTAGCAGGAAGCTGAGACCCCGCCCATCCCAGAAGCTCCGCCCCCGTAGCTGGGTCCCGTATCCAAGCCCTGCGGGCAGGATTTGCCTGGGAACCCACTTCAAAGGGTCCCAGGAAGTTTGAGCAAGCCCCAAAGGAGGCGGCACAGCCTCTAACCCAGCTCCGGGGGTGGGGGAAGCCCGGCAATTATGGGGAGACTTCCTCCCACGCCCCTCCCTCCAAATGCTAACCCACTTTTAAGCATCCCCTCTGACCTCGGACCGCCTCATTGGAGGCAGGAACTCAGAACACTTCTGCTGAGGCAAATTCACCCATAACCTGAAAAGCTGAACATGGAGTCTGGCCCTGGGCTGCCATGGGGAATATGGGGAATGCGTTCTTTTGAAAAAGCCGGGGCCTCAGTGCACGGATGAGTGTGTATGCACCAGCGGCTGAGAGCTCATGGTGTGCCAGGCTCCACGGGGAGCGGCAGGATGGAATAAGATGGCCCCCATCCCTCAAAGGGCACCTGCCTGAAGAGGAGGAGTGGGGAGGAAGTAGTTGTAACTGTGAGATCTGAAGTTTGTTGCAGGGTGAAATGATTTCTTTGGCCTGGGGGAGCACAGCTGGCTTTTCAGCAGTGACTTTGCACCGTGAAGGTAACAATAGCTAAGGTTTGGCACACTCGCTGGGCCAGACACCGTGCTGAGAGGGCTGTGCAGGCATAATCTCATTTAATCCCTGCAGCAGTCTGGAGGTGAAAACCATTATTATCATGCCCATTTTACAGATGAGGCAGCTGAGGTTAAAAGCCTCGCCCAAGGCCATGCAGTGAGTTCGATAGAACCTGGGTCTGCAGGACCCACCACCCCTTCCTGCACTCTTTCATTTACCACCACCCTGCAGTGAGTTCGATAGAACCTGGGTCTGCAGGACCCACCACCCCTTCCTGCACTCTTTCATTTACCACCACCTCTGTCCAGGTGGTTCTCCCGTGTTCCCGCTGGGGTGCGCCCAGGAAGATAGGATCCAGGTGCAAATGCACGCTGGACAGAGGCACACGGGCCTGGCCCCAGGAGCTTCAGGACAGAGAACAGTCTCTAGAAGACCCTTAGCTCCCGCTGTGAAGGGGCCTGTGATTCCAGGCCAGGGCGCCTCCTGGGGTACAGTGCCTCGAGAGGCAGGTGACAGAGAAGAGGTACCTAGGAGGGTGTATGCTGGTCTCAATGCCAACTCCAACAAGCAGGCACGCTCCTGTGCAAAGCAGGGTAACAACGCCCGCCAGAGGGGGTGTCATGAGAACCAAGAGGCAGTGGGGACGAGGTGCCCGGCACCGGGCCTGGTACACAGCGAGCACCCTGCAGCTGGCCCCTGCCCAGCAGCTCTCCATGCTCTGGTGGCCCTGAACAGGCACAGAGCGCAGGGTGGGGGAGGGGGCACTGCTGCTTCAACATTTACCTTTGCTGCTGCTTGCCCCGCCAAGTCCTAGCAAAGGTGGACACCAGAGCAGGCTAGCTGAGGAGGGCTGGAGCTTAGCAGGTGACACCGAGGCACCCGCATACAAACACGCTCCGGCTCCACCTGCCTGTACCTGGAGACTCCTCGCTGCAGTGGCGCTCAGGCCCTGAGGGCTCTTTGGGGCCTTTATGGGGTAATTCCATCTCCATTAGGGCTTATTATGTCGCTATAAATACCACCTTTCCTTGCCGCTTTATAAGTCTCACCGAAGAACTCTCCTCAGCATCCAGTCAGGATGGACTTCGAGCAGGAAGGACTTCGGGTTGGGACAGGAAGACAGGTTAGGGTGTGTCACCAGCAAGTGACTAAAGAACAGCGCTACCCTACCCCACCCTGCTGCCACCTCACGCACCACTCCTTCCCACAGGCCTCTGCTCATGTCCATCTGGGCAGCCAGGTCTGCGCCCTCGGCCCCCGCGTCACTGCCCCGGGCCCGCGGGGTCTGTGTGCTCCCGCTTGTGGGTCCAGCCGCTCAGAGCCAGCCGAGCCCAGCCACACAACGGACAGAGACTTCGCACAGCGCGAGAGCTGCCAGCACCCGGCTCACTCGTTCAATCATCCCTCCAAGGTGGCAGAACACCTACTATGTGCCACCTTTGCACTCCCTGCACACAGAAAGCCTACAGGCATTTCTCCGCTGACACGCAATGCAATGGCATGTAACGTGTGCACAAGCAGGGTCAAGCTGGTAACACACATGGAGTCTTACATGCATCATGGGGTCTGTGGCCCAGAGTCCACGTGACACCAGAGCCCTTGTCCATACTGTGCGCCCCGCATGCCCCGTGCACCCCGCATGCCCAACCACCACAGATGCTGCTGCTCCCAGCCAAACACGGGCAGGCAGCAGCCCCGTTAACAGCTGAGATCTGACGCGTGCCGTTGGGCCACGGCCCATGCGGGTGACCGCAGGGCCTGACTTGATCCTGGAGATAACCCTCCGAGGCCGGTGTGTGCACCTTCCAGATGAGTAAATTGATGCTTAGAGTGGAATAAATGGCTTGCCCAGGACTCACAGGCTGCCCCACAGCCCACGTCCAGGTCCGGCACACACACACACAGGCTCAGACTCAAACTCACGTCCACACCCCCCCCACACACACGTCCACACTGTTTCAGATGGACACTGGCACACTCACACCCTCTCAGAAGACCCAGGGCTCCCCTCCCGGGATCTTGGTCAAAGGCTTTAATTATTCTACCTCTACACCTGTAATTAGCCCCCTCCTGGGACTCAGTTCCTAGGGGCAGGCGCCAGGGCTGAGAGGCAAGAGGTCCCCATCCCCAGGAGAACCCAGACACTGCGCAGCCCAGCACGGCCATTAGGGCAGGTCCACGCGGCAGAGGCCAGATAGAGGAGAGAGGAGGTGGCACTGAGGCTGGTGCCTCCTGGGAAATCTGGGCTGCTCCAGCTGCTTCTTCTGGACTGGCCAAATGGTGATTGGGCAACAGGCAGCCGTGGGTGGCCGGGGCAGGCGGGCAAGAGGACATTTCCCGTTTGTTTCACTAACACCAGCGGCTTCCGTTGGGAGGGGGGATGAGCTCACGCCTGGGGAACTCTTGAGAAGTCCCTTGAGGGGGGCAGGTGGGAGGCGAGTATCTCCAAAGTGTCAAGACAAACCAGCCGTTTCTGCCATGCCAGGGTGGGCCACAGGGTGCCCTGCACGGGAGCTCCTTGCCCACCCTTCCCCACAGGGAGCAGTGGTTGAAGCAGACTGCCAGCTTCCGACCCTGGCGAGCCACCTTCAATCTTTGAGCCCGCTATTTGATTGTTGGGTTACTCTCTCCTGGAGACAAGAATGAGACCATCCTCTCAGATGAGGGGTAGGGAGCTCATGGGTCCTCCTTACAGGTGGCTGCTGTAGACCTTAGAGGGTCACCAGCGAGTGACTAAAGAGCAGTGCTCCCCCAAGCCCCCCTGCAGAGATGCCCTCCTCAACCTCCAGCCTTAAGTGCGTCCTCCAGGGGTGGGGGTGGGGGTGAAGAAGCATCTGAGTCTGTTCCAGGGTCTGCTGCTAAGAAGGCAACTGTTACTTGGCCTCCCTCCCGTTTTGGCCCAGGACTCAGACCAACATTGAGCCGGGCGTGGGAGGGGGGTGCAAAGGTGAGCGTGGAGATGGCCAGTCGCAAACCATGCCCAGTGAGTGCCAGAATCCCGACTGGGGGATCCCTGGGACTAGATCTGGGGGCCCTGGCGCTCGATGACTGGTAGGGCTCCAGGGCGCGAGAGAGTCTAGCGGACCCCAGGGTGCGTCCCGAATCCCACGGGACTTCCCCTTCTCTTCCTCGCCGTGCGGGCCCGGCCCCTTTAAAGACATTCCTGCGGGCGTGGCCTCGGTGACGTCGGCGCGGGCATGAATGAACAGGAGCCGGTTCTCACCCAACTTCCATTAAGGACTTCGGGCAGGAGGGGTGCGAGTTGTGCGCGGGCAGGGGCGGGAGCCGGTCGCCGAGCCGGCGCGGGGCGTGCGGAGCCGGGCTCGGGTCGGGCGGCGAGGAGGAGCGCGGCATGGAGCTCCGGGCGCCCGGCGCCTGCCTCGCGCTGCTGTGGGGCTGCGCGCTGGCCGCGGCGGTGGCGGCGCAGGGCAAGGAAGGTGAGTGTGCGCTCGGCTGTCGCCCGGACCGGACCCCGCCGGCGGCGGG
Organism: Galemys pyrenaicus; assembly: GCA_019455555.1. Classification (NCBI taxonomy): domain Eukaryota; kingdom Metazoa; phylum Chordata; class Mammalia; order Eulipotyphla; family Talpidae; genus Galemys; species Galemys pyrenaicus. The sequence continues at coordinate 70,456 of JAGFMF010012145.1, read as the reverse complement.
ACCCCCGCGCCCGGCGCCTTCGCGGGACCCGCGGGCCTAGACGCGCGCAACTTTGGAAACGGAGCTGGCGCCGACCGGTCCCGGCGCGCTGGGGCGGCGGGGCGCGCGGCTGCTGCGGGGCGAAGCGGGGACCCCATCCGGGCTTGCAGGGGACTGAGGGGCTGGGCCCGGGAGCGCTGGGCTCCGCGGCCGCCGGGAAGGGACGCGGCATCGGCCACGCGGTCGTAGACCCGCCGGCCGCTTCAGGGTCGAGGTCTGGTGGGGTGTTTGGTGGGGGGTTCCTTGGAGAAGGGGGTGTCTAGGGATTTTCCGCGGGTTTTGCTTCCTGGAGACCGAACTCTCAAACCCTCTTGTTTCGATTTTGCGGGAAAGGCATTTCTGTAGCCGTCCCTCAATTTGGGCAGGGGGTTCTTCGAGCGGCGCGTAGCCCCCTGCGGGAGACCTGCTCCCTGAGATTTTCTCCACGCCCCCCCTTACCTCCAGACCCGGGGGAAAGCTGGGGGGAGATTCAAGGCAACCTGCCCGCACAAGCTTACCCTCCCTTCCCAAACCGCATTCCCCCAGGTTGGGGGACAAGTTCGCCGCCGCGAGTGAGGACAGGAAGTCCCCAAGTTTAGCGTTCTGAGCAAGGGGTGACTCAGGACGAGGAAATGCGGCAGGTGGGGGCGCGGCCTCCCAAGGTGTGGAGTCGTCACCCCAGGGCCACCCGGGAGTCCGGGCACCCGGGGTGGGGAACTGAGTCACACACCCCCGCTCAGCGTCAGGGATGCGCCCTGGGCTAAGGGCCCCACGTCTTTGCCTGGGGCGGGCGGGCGGGCGGGGGTCCCTGTGGCTACCCAGGCCGGCTTCAGTTTCCAACAGTGAGAACAAGTTCTCGCCGGGAGTCAGAGCTGTTTCCGCAGGCTCGGCCAGGGGAAGTGCAGAGGAAACCCAGCAGGGAGAGAAGTGTCCTTGGGTCCTGCTTTCTTTTCCACCTCCCAAACTGGGGTTGGAGACGTTTTCCGTTTTCCCTTTAAATCGGGAGGAGAGAGGCCAGAGCTGGAGCTCCTGGGACTGGAGCTGGGGCAGCATCCTGGTTCATGCCCTGGGCCAGATAAGGCGCAGTCCCACCTTGCAGGGGAAGTGGTGGCAGCGATTTCTGCGACCCTCAACCACCTCCCCTACCCAGCTCTCTGTCCTCCCCCTTCCCACAGGACTGTGGTTGGAGAGAAGGGGAGAGACAGCTGGATTCAGTACAGGCCTTGCTCCAAGGCTGCCCATGGGGGGTGGGGGATTAGGCAGGACTGACACGCAGCTGGGAGGTTGCTTTCTCCTCGGCCCCCAAGTCCATCCCTCCCAGCTTTGATGTGCAGTCCCACCTCCCTCTCCCACCCCTCACCTTGGTGGAGGAAGGGTGGGGAGTCATGGGGTGGGGGAACATTTTTGCTTAGGCTCTAGAGTCCCTGTGAATGACTTCTTGGAGGGGGGTGCCTGTGGGGAGGTGATGGCCCAGCTGGCAGCTGCTGGTTTGTTGTGTTCTTAGGATTCAGGCGGATGTGGTGGAACCTCCTGGGTGAAGAGGGGACTGGGAGGGGGGACAGACGGGCAGAGAGGACACACGTGCCCCTTCCACCCTGAACCCAGGCTTCTGTCCCTCTCCGTGGAGTCTGTCGGCTTCTCAATGGCTACTCAATCTGCCCCTTTACAAACCTGGAAAATGAGGGCGGCCCAAGACCTCTCCATCCGGGGCCTCGGCACAGCGCAGGTCAGATCTGAGCATCTGGCTTCTTAGCTGCTGGGGCCCAGAGCCCTGCACTGTGGTTTCATGGTGGATTTTCCCCGAGCAGCAGGAATAGCTGGGCAGGGGTGCAGGGGACAGGGGCTGCCGGCCCGAGTTGGCTGGCTGGGCTCAGGGCTTGGTTCTCATTGCCCTCTGATGCCTTCCCCTTTTCAGTCAGCCTGCTCCCAGAGTCCCCTGTTGTCCCTGTCTGGAGGAATAGCTTAATCTTGGTTTCAGAGGCATGGGAGAGCTGGGAGGTGTCTGGGGGAGCAGAACTGCCTTTCAAGAGGACGGCTGGGGATGCTGTTTCCAGTGGAACTTCAGGCAGAGGAGACTTCCCTGGGGCTGGAGATGGGACGCAGGCCCCACATGAGCCCTGCTCGGTCAGGCAGTGGAACCTCAGGGGCAGCTGAGGGGCTCCCAGGCCCCAGCCCCTTCCAGGGAAACCAGAGCCTGAGTCCCTGGAAGGGCTGAGGGAAAGAGCCGCACCCCACTCCAGGCAGGGTGGAGGGCCTGGCTGGGTTCCTGTTCCTGGTGATCGCTTCTAGGGAATTTCCCGGGGAGGGGGCTGTGGCTAGAAGCCCCTGGGGGAGGCTCCTTCCTGTGTGAAGGCTTCTTTTCTTCTCAGATGGAGCGGGCTGATACGGCCTGGGCTGGAAGGGAGTGTGCTCTGGTAGAGGAGAGTGAGGGGCCTCCCTGCCAGGTTAACCCCTCCAAGCCTGGGAACCAGGAGCCCCCACCTTCCAAGGGCTTGCATGGCCTTCCCCTGACACCCCCCCCCACCCAGTGCAGAGCTGTGAGGAGCACTTCCCGTCTACCTCCCACCCACTCGGGGGGAGTCAAGAACCCCTAGATTCCTTTCTGTGGAGCTGGCACGTTCCATTGCTAGTGGGGTAGTGAACTTTCCAAGCCTGGGCCCTGGGCATGCCCCAACAGATTCCCCGCACTGCCCCTACCCACTCCCACGGCCGCCCTCCCCTCTCCCTGCAGCCTTGGGGCCTTGCCACATCGGATCTCCTCTTCTCCTCTTCTCTGTCTGGCCTGGAAGCCCCTTCCTAGAGAGAGCTCTGGCCCAGGGCAGGGTCAGGTGGCAACGCCTCACACCCAGCCCACGGCAGGGCGTTCTTGGTCAGGAAAGCGGTTCCGCTGGGGCCCTGAACCTGCCTTCACCCTAAAGCAAGCGCATCTGCTCCCTGCCTGCACAGAGTTCACCCACCCTCAGATCCTTCTTGCAGCCCCTGGTCTTGAGGAATGCTGGCCCTCCAGGAGGCCCTAGAGTTCAGAGGAAGCCAGTGCTTGGTCTTACCCCCTCCGCCTGGCCACTTTACCCTGTGAGTCCAGGGAGGTGTCCAGAGGTGCCATGCCTCAGTTTCCCCAGCCTCCTACCCTCCAGAGGGGGCGGCACCCACACCTATTGGCAGCTCCTGGACCTTGGAAATGGAGGAGAGGCCGTACTCAGGGTCTTGGGTCTCACTGCTGAGCCTGGCAGGGGTCAGGGGCCACCAGCAGGAAGTGCCCACAGCTGGCCAGATGTAGGGAAGCCCCTGGCAGGGAAGCCCCTGTGTCTTCCCCCAGGCTCCAGATGCCCTCTCTAGGGGATGTGTGGTTCTGGCACTGGCCCCTCCGGGCCTGGAAAGTCCCCCATGGGGTTCCCATCCTGTCACCCCTGGTGGGGCAGTGGCCCTGCGAGTGTCTTTCCCAGGGAGGGGACCTGGCTCGCTCTGGGGGTCCGTGGGCCCCTTAGAGGCCTTTGTGGGTTCAGGGCTTAAGCCTGTGCTGTGGCTTTCGTGTCTTTCGTGGTGGGAGGATCAGTTTCTAGACCCCCTGGGCCCCCCTCCTGAAGCTGCTCCCACCTGTTACCAGCTCTGTCTTCGGCGTGCCCTGAGACACGTGTCCATGCGTGAGCTGCGCGTGTGCTGGGTGGGGCTGGGGTGACTGGCGCTGGAGGGGTGTAGCAGCAGACAGGAGGGCCTCCAGGCCCACACACCAGTGAGCAGGGCCGAGGGGCCTCGTTCCTGGAGGCAGATGGGCTGTGTGGTAGCCCTGGACATTCTGGTCTGCCAATCTGTCCAGCTGCCGTTGCCCCGCTGGGCTGAGCTGAGCTGTCCTGTTCTGCCCAGCTGGGGCTATGGTGTGTGTGTATGTGTGTGCGTGTGTGTGCGTGTGTGTGTGTGTGGGGGGCTGGGGCCGGGGCTTGGGAGACCGGAGGCCTAGTCCTCACTCCAGCCTGCCTTGTGGTTGCGACCGTCCTTTCTCTGTGCCTCTGTTTCCCTATTTGCCAAGAGATGGTCACTCGGATATGGCGTGACCGTGGGCTGTTTCTCCAGGGACGAAGAAACCACACAGCCCAGCCTGACTGCTGCACACGCCCCGTCTCAGTCTCTCCATCTTCTGTCTCTTTCAGTTGTGCTGCTGGACTTCGCTGCTGCGAAAGGGGAACTTGGCTGGCTCACGAGCCCTTACGGCAAAGGGGTAAGACTCCAGGGTCTGGGCAGGAGGCTGGAGCCGCCCACCCAGATCGAACAGATAGTCGGGGTTTGACTCCGGGCCCAGCAGAGCAGGTGCAGTGGATGTCCCAGGGCTGATGGTCAGGGTGGCTCCTTATCCACCTCGTGCAAGGGGTGACCTTTGAGGCCCTCAGCCCAGGAAGTAGCGGGGCATTTGGGGGTGCTGGGGGAAAAGAGGAACAGCGGTTCCCAGGTCTCTGGGACGCTGGGAACTAACTCAAGTTTCTTCCTGCCGGGCCCCTTTCCTGCTGCCCAGCTGTTCTTCCCTTCCTGCTGGAAGCTGACTTCGGCCTCCTCTCCACCCAAGCTTCCTCCCTCCGCTCTGCCCCGCTCTGCCCTGGACTGGCAGGCACGGCCCCGGGGTCCTTTCCCCAACTGTGTGTAACTTCTGTGTGGTCTTGGGGAACATTTTGCTGCTCTCTGGGCCTCAGTTTCCCCTCTGTACGGTGGACCCTTGCTGAGTTTGTTCAGGGGTCTTGAACTGATGACGGGGCTGTCTGCAGGGCGCGATGTGGGCCAAGTGTGTGTCAGGTGCCTGTTCCTGGTCATCCTAGCTCCCAGGAGGCCTGGGGTGTAGCTGTGAGCAGATTTCCAGGATCCTGGAATGTCCAGCTGGGATGGGAGTACGTGGGAGGGGGGACACAGGTCACTAACCCAACCCAGTCATTACAGAGTGGGAATCTGAGGCCCCAGGGCGTTTCAGGCCTTAGCCTGTGTCACCCAGCGCAGTTCAGGCCTCTTTCCTTGGCCCCGCTGCTTTCATCTATTCATTCAGCAAATTCTTTTCTGAGCACCTAGACCATTCCAGGTAGGCCCTGGGGTTACAGAACTGAATTAGATGCAGTCCTTGCCTCACCCAGAGGAGCTCAGCATCTACTGTGGGAAATAGATGTAGGTGTTTCGACACAAGTACTGTGATAAAGGAGACTTGGACACGATGGGAACCCGGGGGGACACTTGACCCAATCTTGATCCAACCTAGGAGGTCTTCCTGGAGGAGGCTGAGCTATGTTTTCAGGGGGAAGGAATGCACATTTATCTGTTTCAAAGATAAGATCTAAATGATGAGGGAACTTCCCTTGTTTCTGATTTAACCCTTTCCCCTGCCACTTTTCCACATGCCCATACTATGAAGAGTAACAGTAACAAAACAATGGTGATGTTATCCGCTGCCTTTATGCCACGCAATGTGCTCAGAGTTTTGTAGACATTCTGTCATTTATCCTCATAGCAATTCCCTGAGGTAGACCTTGCCCCATGTACACATGGGGATCTTAGGGCTCAGCAAGCTTAAATGAAGTCACACAGAAACCCCAGCTCACTGTCTCGTATGGAAGCTCAGCACCCTGACAGTGGGATCAGACACCCCAGGGCGTCCCATCCAGGCTCAGCCCCTTTTGGCACATGAAGGGAATGAGGGTTTTTTTTTTTTTTGGAAGATTTATTTATTTATGCATACAAAGCTGGGGTACAGGCCAGAGGCGCGGGAGGTGAGAGGACTCACCAGAGACAGAGTGGGGAGCAGAACAGGCAGATGGACCAAAACACACTGCTGAGGGGAGCAGCGGGCGAGGCAGGAGAGGTCTGCTGTGCCCTGTGGGTCCCTCCCTGGCCGGGGATCGAACTCGCGCTGCTGTGCTGCAGATGCGTCACAGTGCAGCGCTCAACCTGCTGCTGTGCCACCAGGGAGGGATCACTGTGCTACAGTGAGGGATTAAGGGCCTCCCCAGGGCCCCCTCCGCCTCTGCTCAGTTTCCCAGTCCCCCGGCGCCTCGGGCACTAACCTGTCGGCTCCCCGCGCAGTGGGACCTGATGCAGAACATCATGGACGACATGCCCATCTACATGTACTCTGTGTGCAACGTGGTGGCCGGTGACCAGGACAATTGGCTCCGCACCAACTGGGTGTACCGCGGCGAGGCCGAGCGCATCTTCATCGAGCTCAAGTTCACCGTGCGGGACTGCAACAGCTTCCCCGGCGGCGCCAGCTCCTGCAAGGAGACCTTCAACCTCTACTACGCGGAGTCCGACGTGGACTACGGCACTAACTTCCAGAAGCGCCAGTTCAGCAAGATCGACACCATCGCGCCCGACGAGATCACGGTCAGCAGCGACTTCGAGGCGCGCCACGTGAAGCTGAACGTGGAGGAGCGCTCCGTGGGGCCGCTCAGCCGCAAGGGCTTCTACCTGGCCTTCCAGGACATCGGTGCCTGCGTGGCGCTGCTGTCCGTCCGTGTCTACTACAAGAAGTGCCCTGAGCTGCTGCAGGGCCTGGCCCGCTTCCCCGAGACCATCGCCGGCTCCGATGCGCCCTCTCTGGCCACCGTGGCCGGCACCTGCGTGGACCACGCTGTGGTGCCCCCCGGCGGGGAAGAGCCCCGCATGCACTGTGCCGTGGACGGCGAGTGGCTGGTGCGCATCGGCCAGTGTCTGTGCCAGGAAGGCTACGAGAAGGTGGAGGACGCCTGCCAGGGTGAGTGGCCGTGTGGGGTGACCGGAAGAGGGGTACTGGCATGGGCCGGGTCGGGGAGGGGGCACCTTGGGGCCCTGGTCCAGGCTCTGGCGCTCTGGGGTCCTGGCGAGGTCAGCTCTGCCCCAACATGCAGCCATTCTGTTAGTGGAAACCTCAGGACCTTCCTGGGCTCGGAATCACTGGACCCCACGTGCAGGACCATGTTGGGAGGTCAGGAAAGTCAGGGGGTGTTTTTCTGTGTTCTTCCAGTAAAATGTGTCTTGCCTTTTCCGACAAGCCAAAAGCAGGAAGGTTACAAGGGAGGCCTCTGGGACAAGAGAGCCCGGGTTCAAATCCCAGCTGTGTATCCAGCTGTGCAACTTTCGGCCAGGTCCTCGACACCTCTGTGTCTGGATTTCCCCGTCGGTAAAGTGAAGGCGCACACAGTGCCGTCTTGTAGGCTTGTGATGATAACCAAATGATTTCATGCTCGTGAAGGGCTTAGGTCAGTGCTTGTCACACTCTCATCTTAAGTGAGGTTGTTATTTTTGATTCCTCCCACCGGGGTGTCTTGAGTCTCCACTTTATCCCAGCACCGTGGACACAGGGCCGGGCGGCAGTTCCGTTTCTCTTAACTCACTGTGTGGCCATCGCTGAGTGACATAACCTCTCTGGGTCTTGGGTTCCTCTTCTGCAGCCAGGATGAGGGAATAGGACCAGGATTCCCACCCCCGGCTGCAGGTCTGACAGCCTCTCTGGGACAGGGGCCGAGGTTAATGAGTTCACAAGGGAGGCCAGCTTTGCAGGGCCAGGACCTGTGACAGCGGAAATCTCTACGACTTGGGGTTCTTTTCTTTTTTTGAAAAAAGTCTTACTATTTATGCATACAAGAACTGGGGTACAGGCTAGAGGTGCAGTGGGATTTACCAGAGACTGGGGAACAGAACAGGCAGATGGACTAAAATACACTGCTAGGGGAGCAGTGGGCGAGGCGGCGAGGTCTGCTGCGCCACGTGGGTCAGCAACCTGGCCGGGGAATGAACTCCTGCTGCAGCGGCTGCGGCTGCTTCATGGCGCTGTGACTTAACCCCCCGAGCCACCAGGGAGGCCCAACTTGGGGTTGTTTCAGTGGTTGACTTTTTCTGGAAAAAACTGTGGGGCATTTGTGGAATGCAGGCCGACCTTTGGAAGGCCAGCTCCTGCCCTCTTTCTGGGAGCTTCTCTGCTGAGATAAGCGGGCTGTTGAGAAATTGGGGCATCGGTCCCTGCCATTGTACATGGCCGCCCTGTGGCCACCGGTAGCTCCTTCCCCGCCTCTGGCTTCGGGTTTCCCGTGAGGAAGCAAGCTCCGCTGCACCAGCAGACTTTATTCTTGGTGTCTTGCCATGAACCCTGCAACCCGTGAGGGAGGCCGAAGCATCGGAGGCATCTGACGGGACTTCCCAAAACAAGCCCTCGAGACTTGGTCAGCACAGTCTGCAGACCCGGGCCGGACGAACGTCCCCTAAGGCCCTTTCTGGCCACAGGCCTGTGGGTAGTTTTCGCTCTGGCCCTTCCTGTCATCCCCTTTCCTCTTGGCATTCCCTGCTGAGTCCCCTTTTCCAGGCGAGCCCTGCTTTGGGTGACCCCAAGTGCACACTCCCAGGTTCAGACAATGACTGCAGGGTGGGGGGCAGCCCAGTGGGTCTGGCAGGCCCCGCCCACATGACATCCTTGCACAGGAATGCGGGGGTGGGGGTGAGGGGCAGCTGAAAACTTTCCACAGGCTGGTGATTCAGGCCCGGCAGAGATAAGTGGATGCTTGGGGTTGGGGGGGTCTCTCCAGGAAGGGGGAAGCCGGCACCTCCTCTCGGAGGTCAGGGTTTTGGCAGCTTTGATTCGAACTGAGCAGACCCCAGCTGGAAAGAGGGCTTTGCAGGTGGGACCCTCTTCACTGCCAGCCTCCTGTGGCCCTGGGGCTCCCTCCTCAGGCTCCCCTCCACTCCCCCTCCCTGGCTCCAGTTCCCTCCTGTGGTTTAAGGGCCCCGTGGATGACTGAGGGCCCAGCCCCTTTTTATTCTAATACTCTCCTCCCGGTAGCCCCTGACCACAGTGACAATGGCGAAAACGCCAGTCCAGCAGATAGGGCCTGTGCGAGGGCAGGGCCGCCTTGCTGGCCTGCACCTGTTCCAGCCCCACTCGGCCAACAGGGTCCTGAGGCTCAGAAACCCCCAGAGACTTGCCTGGGGTTGCCCAGCTAACATGTGGCCACTTTGGGGTTTGAACTCGGCAATGCAGCAGTGGTCGGCGATGCAAGGGCGGCTGGAGGAAGTGTCAGGAAGTGGGGCAGGAAGTGACCATTTCCTTCGGAATCCCTGACTCAGCTCCTGGCCCTGGGACAGGCTCTCGGGGCGCCCTGGGTGGCAGGTCCTGTGCAGGAGGTGGGGGGTCATCATCAAGCTGTCCGGGGGGTGGTGGAGGCAGAGGGCCTGCACCCCTGCCTGACCCTCCACCGGACCCTCCCCTGCACGTCCATCGATGAGCCCACCGAGGGGGCGTGGGTACCCCGAGGTCGTCCAGTGCCTGGTCCAGGTGATCGCTAGAGTTCGTTCCTCCTTAGGGCTCTTTCCCCAGGAAACCTGATGCCCAGGGCAGAGTTAAACGGAGGCAGAAGGGAGGCACCTCTCGGGGGCTGGTTCGGACAGGTGGGCACTGCCCAAGGAGAGCTCTCCTGAGCTATGTCAGGAATGAGCCAGCTTCGCTCCCACCCTCCCCCCTACCCTCTCCCCTGGCCCTGCCTGGGGGGCAGTGGAGTCACTCGGGCTGCGAGCTGCGGTCACCTCCCCCAGGCGGCTGTGTCTCCGCTTCCTGTGCTGGCATCAGCAGCTGAGCTGGCAGGGCCCGGCTTGGCACCTGGACCTCGGGGATTGCCGGCCAGGTGAGCAGGTGGCCAGCAGCTTTGGCCAGAGGCTCAGCCTAGCAGCTGGGAGGAGGAGGTGGGGGCGGTGGGAACTCTCTCCTTGGAGTCTTGCACCCTCCAGGGCCCAGCAGCCCCCTCTGGCTCCTCCTCTCCACTCTGGCTTCCCTGGGAGGCTCTGTTCCAGGCTCCTGCTGGGCCTTTATCTTATGAGAAGCTCCCTTCAGTCTTCACAGACAACCTGGGAGGCCAAAGACTCTGCCCGTTTTACAGAGGAGGAAACTGAGGCCCGGGGAGAACACACCGGGGCCCGTGAAGCTGGGGCCTGGCATGGGGAGGCGTGTCCCCTACGCTCCTGGTGCACGTCCTTCTCCCATAAGCTGAAGGAACTTCGAGAGCCCCCTCTGCCCTCACTGCCTCACCTGCAGAAAGAGCAGGCTGGACTGTTGCTGACCTAGTGGTCCATGCCGACCTCGAGAACTCCTGCTGTGACCTAGTCTGAGGACCTGGAGCGCTCTGGCAGACTGTTCGCCCAGCGGCCTCCCTGTGTGGGACAGGCGGGGTCCCAGCACTCACATCCCGAGTGGGTCTAGCCCAGGGGCCACAGCGGAGGGGGCAGCCCTGGCTGGGTGCTGGTCGGGATGGCCCTGGGCTGTGGCTGGACTGCCGAGAGTCCTGCTTTGCTAGGGGACAGCCCATACCTGGCTGGGGGCTCTGGGAGCTGCTGGCCGTGACCTTCAGGCTTGTCCTCTCCCTGGGGAGTGCCACCGCTGAGCGCTGGAGGTTCCTGGGCGCTGGGGCTGTGTGTGGCGGCACCTCCTCCCCGCCCCTGCCCTGCCCCCTGCCCTGGCTCACACTGGGGGCCCTGGCTGTCCTTCCCCCCACTCCCCGGGAGGTGAGTGTGTCCCAGGAGCGGAAGGAAAGAGTCGAGGAGAGCAAACAGAAGATAAAAGCTGGTGGTAGGGAGTGGAGGCGGAGCCTGGGGGGCTGTGCTTATCTTGGGCTAGGTGGAGGAATGTGCCCTGAGATAATTCCCCCGGGTGTGTGTGAAAGGGGCAAGGTGCTGGCAGCCTTGGGCCCTAGGGATGCCTCTGTGGCTGAGGGAGACAGGGCCCCCAGGGGCGCCAGAAGCTTCTGGGCCTGGACTTATCCTGCCCCTCCTTTGCTGGGTCAGTAACTTCCAGGTTGGCGTTTGCTGCCTGTTTGGGCGAGGGACAAAGTCCAGGTCCCGTCCTCGTCCTCGGGCCGCGTGTGGTCTCCAACGTGGACTTGGGAGGTTGTGGCCTTAGGTGAATTGCCACTTCGACCTCTTGACCGGATGACCTTGCCACCAGCGGCCTGGGAGGCGGCTGGGCCTGGGGAGGGGCTCAGCCAGGGGCTGGATTTGGGCCATGCCAGCGGGCGTCTGTCCCTGAGTCACCCCACGCTGCCACCTGAGGGGCGGGCTTCAGGAACTGGAAAAACCGGGGTGCAGCCCCGGGTGCAGCCACCGTGCCCCAGTTCCCCTGCTTAGAGTGGGCTGGGCCTGCCCAGCAACCAGGGCCAGAGTTCTCCACATCTGTGCCAACGTCCGACTCCTGTGCCAGGCGGGTGGGTGCAGCCGGTCACGGGGTCTCCCAGGCACTGGACCCTCTCAGCTCTGTGGCCCTGGGGTACATGACTACGTGCCATTCACTGACTCACTCATTCACTCGCTCCTCCACCACCCAACGTCCGCTGAGCACCTATTACATGGAGACTGTGCTGGGCCGGGGGACTCAGATCAGCCCCCGACTCCTGCTCTCCAGCAGCTGACAGCCTCAGCAGAGGGTCCTCTTGGGTGTAGAAGTGATTCCAAACGGAGCAGGAAAGTGGGCTGTGAACTCCCCTGGAGCAGAGAGGACGTTTATCGAGCTCCCCGTCACCTCTCAGCGCCAGCGCTGCGCCAGACACGTAGGAAGTGGTCCATCAGTGTGTGGTAAACATCGGGTTGAGTAATGGACGCCGGATGGGGCCGAGGGGTCATCGCTGGGCAGTCCGAGAGGGCTGCGCAGAGGGCTCTAGCTGGGTGTTGAAGGGTGCATAGGAGTTTGCTGGCTAAGGGACAGTGGGGTATTGTGTGTGGGGGGGTGTTGGATGTGGGGGGCCCTGGTGTGTGAGCGCTGTTCCCACTTACCTGCCCCAAATGCCAGGAAATCAATCAGGCAGAGCCAGGGAAACACAGGGGCTCGTTGGTGTCTGCTCTCGAGCTGCGGGACCCCCAGACGGGCTGGCGGGGGAGCCCCTTGGGCGCTGCTGGAGGAGGGGAGCACATTCCCGTCAGGCAAGCACATGCCCTGTTGACGCAGCCTCCCCTCTGTATTATCTGGCACGTCCGCAGCGGAAATCTCTCCAAATTCCCTCTTTCCTGCCGGCAGCAGGCGGGCCACTGCTGGGCTCTGGGGCCAAGAAATGGAACCCGGTTCTTCCCCCACTTACTCCTCTTGGCATGGGGCTGGGGAGCTTGGGAGTCCCACGGGGTGGGGCATGGGGGCCTCGTGGGATTGCAGGTGGCTCCACTTGTGTCCACTGCCCACCCCCCAGCCTGAGAGCCTGGGCTGGGAAGGGGTGTTGTGGTTCAGGGTCCCCTGAGCACCCCAACTCCATGGGGCTGGGACCACCTGCAGCCAGCACTTACCCAGGGCGTAGGCCCCTGGCAGACAAGTTGGGGCATTTGGAGGCACTGAAATCCCGGGATAAACACGGCCCCGCTTTCTGGAGTCTCATTTTCACTTGACGATTTGGGGGCGGAGAGAGCTGTTTTTGTTTTGAAACAGCGCTGTTGGGAAGAGGAACGTAAAAGACACATCGATTTCTTAATATAACAGGAGACTTGGAAGGCCTTTGGGGCCGAAGGGGACCACTGGGGCTCTCCCCTGGCCCCCCAGCACCCTGGTGTGACTCCTTCCTCCCCATGTGTAGAACACGCGTGCCAGCTGGGGAAGCCTGCGTTAGGGGTGCCGCGCGCATATCCCAGGGGTTCTGAAATCTTGGGGTTTTCTGGCTGTTGATGCAGGTGGGGCTCCATCTCTCTCTTGGGGTTTGTTTCAGGATGTTGCTCCTCTCTTTGCAACAAAGTGGGGGTTTCATGCGAAGGGAGAGCGGCGTGAAGTTGCGGCGCCCGGGTCAGGAGGGGCTGGGAGGGGAACGTGGACATCCGGTTCCTCACCCCCAGAATGGAACGAGCGATGACAGTGCCCAAGCGTGGCTGGCTTGTCACAAGACTAAGTGAACGTCCAGGGCTTGGCCCACGAGCTGCACGTGGCCACAGCCTAACGGGGGTCAGCCTTTGCAAGGGGGCTCCGGCTCTGCAGGAGCGGGACAGGACGCCCCCTCCCTGCCGCACACGCCAGGGCCGTCAGGGCTGTGCAGAGGCTCTGGCGCCCGGCATGGCAGCGCGGAGCAGGGCCTGGGGGGTCGAGAGACACCACCGTTGTGGCCTCCGGACCGGGCAGGGAGAGGGCTGGACTGCCGACGGGGCACAGAGGGCAGAGAACAGGCCCAGGCCGGCTCTGCTCTCAAGAGTTGTTGACCGGAAGTTACCTGAAGGGACTCGTGTCCTCTGACTCAGCTCCCCTGCCCGCGTCTGTCCACTCGGGGACTGGGCAGCGAGGGAGACTGTCCGAGCATTTTTCTCGAGTGTCTTTATTCCCGACATCAGACCTCCAGTGACTCTGTAGCCCTCAGGACAAGGTCCTGGCTCCTGGCCTCGCCGTCAAGGCCTTTGTCGGTCCCGAAGTCCTTGCAGCTTTGCTGCCTTCTGCTCCCCTGGTGTGTACCATAAAGCCACACATGCTCTCTGCTAGCCTGGCTCTTTCTCACCCCAACTCCTCCCAAGATTTCTGCCCCGCTGAAATCCTACTCAGCCTCTAAGCCCCAACTGCGATATCCCTCTGACGCTTCAGGCCCATGGCAGGCGTCTCTCTCCCCCAGCCCTGGGCCCACCCTTCACTGTCGACATCGACCCAGGCTCCTGCTCCTTGAGGTCAGGGGCTGCGTCTCCCCTCCGGGTCCTGCCTGGCACAGGCAGGGCACAGAGTAGAGGGCTAGTGAGTGGCTGATGAACGTGGCACCGAGCTTGGACGTGGTTCAGGGCCCTCTCCGCAGAATAAGCTGGAGACTGGGTGGTAGCTGTAAGGTTGTGGGAGGGGTCCCTAGGGCGGCCCCGTCCCAGCCTGCCCAAGCCCTGGGCAGCCGACACAGAGGGCCCGTGTCTGGGCAGCTTCCTGCCGTGGGGCCCGGAAGGAGCTTAGGGCAGGAGGTGGACAGGGCGGTGGGAGGAAGAAGCCTCTGGAGTCAGGTGCCTGAGCCGGGACAGACCTGCCGCTGGGGAGGAGGAAAAGCCGCTTCCTGGCTGCCCCTGTAGTAGCGGAAATGACTTGGTCCGACAAGCAGATCCAGAGAAGAGAATGGGGACCTGGCCTTCCTGCTTCCTGGTCGGCCAGCCCCGGAACGGGAAGGCTGTCAGGCCCAGGGTGAGGGGACACCTGCTGGGTGGCATCCTGAGCTGGCTGGTGTGTCTGGCGGAGGGGTCGGGTGGTGCTGATTGATAGTCAGTCAACAAACATAACTGGGTTGTGGGGACCCGGCAGCCTGGTCTGCATGGGTTAGAGACAAGCTTGCCGCGGCCGGCTGAGCCAGGTGAGCCAGGTGTGAGGTGGAAGTCTTAGGAAACCGGAGGGTGAAATGTGAGTCTTCCACGCCAGGCCCAGGGGTGTGGAGCTTCCTGGGAGAGCTGGGGGAGTGATGTAAGGTTGGAGGCGCTTCCTGGTGTCCTGTGCAGGTGCTGGCCTTGCACTTTCTCATCATGACACTTTGCTGATGAGAAAGGCAGGCACACAGGGCCTTAGCCGCGTGCCTGGGGTCCCCGCGACGGGAGAAGTCGCTTGGGGCGGGCCTGGTGGAGCTGACGATGTCTGTTTCCACCAGCTTGCTCCCCTGGATTCTTCAAGTCCGAGGTGTCCGAGAGCCCCTGCTTGGAGTGCCCTGCACACACCCTGCCGTCCTCCGAAGGGGCCACCCACTGCCAGTGCGAGGAAGGCTACTTCCGGGCCGCGTTGGACCCGCTGTCTATGCCCTGCACCCGTGAGTCTCGCAGCGGGCCCGGGAGGCCGGTGGGTGGTCGGCACGCCAGGGTGACCGGATCCAAGCTCTGCCCTCTGCCCGCTGCACAGGCCCGCCCTCTGCCCCGCACTACCTCACGGCCGTGGGCATGGGCGCCAAAGTGGAGCTGCGCTGGACACCGCCCCAGGACAACGGCGGCCGCGAGGACATCACTTACAGCGTCACCTGTGAACAGTGCTGGCCCGAGTCGGGCGAGTGTGGGCCCTGCGAGGCCAGCATGCGCTACTCGGAGCCGCCGCACGGCCTCACCCGCACCAGCGTGACGGTCAGCGACCTGGAGCCGCACATGAACTACACTTTCGTCGTGGAGGCCCGCAACGGTGTCTCCGGCCTGGTGGCCAGTCGCAGCTTCCGCACGGCCAGCGTCAGCATCAACCAGACAGGTGAGGGGGGCCGGGGCCGCGGGCTGGGGCTCAATGCGCATGGCATCCAGGCTCAGCGTGGTTCAGAGGGAGGCGGCGGCCGCTGGGTGAAAGCATCGGCTCTGGAGTCGCTCCCGAGCTCTGTGGCCTTGGGCAGGTTACTCAACCTCTCTGCGCCTCTGTTTCCTCACTTATGGAATGGGCAGTCATAGGGCCATTGGAGAATTTGATAGATGATGATATATAAGGCCCTAGAGCGCCTGGCCCATAGGAAGGATGAAGCAGGAGTCAGCTTTTATTTTATTTTCATTATTATACATAAATACGGGCAGGACCCCTCTTGTGCCAGCCATTGCTGCGGCTGCAGCTGCGGCTAGGAGCTCTGTGCTCCAGAGCTGAAATTTAAGAATCCAGGGTTGGGGCCTCCCTGGTGGCGCAAGAGGTTAAGCACCGCACTCTGAAGCATCTGCAGCCACTGCAGCAAGTGTTCGATCCCCGGCCAGGGAGGGGACCCACATGGCGCAGCAGACCTCTCCTGCCTCACCCGCTGCTGCCCTCAGCAGTGTCTTTCAGTCCATCTGCCTGTTCTGCTCCCTGCTCTGTCGCTGGTGACTCCCCTCACCCCCCACACCTCTGGCCTGCACCCCAGTTCTTGTGTGCGTAAATAAATAATTTTTTTAAAAAATAAAACGAGGGCCTCCCTGGTGGCACAGTAGGTTAAGCAACGCACTATGAAGCAAACTGCAGCCACTGCACCATGAGTTCGATCCCTGCCGCTGGCCAGGGAGGGGACCCACATGGCGCAGCAGACCTCTCCTGCCTCGCCTGCTGCTGCCCTCAGCAGTGTGTCTTGGTCAGTCTGCCTGTTCTGCTCCCCACTCTGTCTGGTGAATCCTCTCACCTCCCATGACTCTGGCCTGTACCCCAGTGCTTGTGTGCATAAATAAATAAATCTTTAAAAAAAATAAATAAAATAAAAAATAAAACGAAATATTCCATTAAGAAAAAAAAAGAATCTGGGGTTAGGATCTAACAGTGGGTGGACTGGGTCTGGGTGTGCTCAGCCCCACCCCGCACCCCTGGCGCATTCTCATCCCCATCCCACCGCCGTCCTGCCAGAGCCCCCTAAGGTGAAGCTGGAGGGCCGCAGCACCAGCTCGCTGAGCGTCTCCTGGAGCATCCCCCTGCCGCAGCAGAGCCGCGTCTGGAAGTACGAGGTCACCTACCGCAAGAAGGTAGCTCCGGGTCTGGGCTGGGCCCCGAGCTGTGGCAGAGCGAGGGCCGGCCCTGACAGTGCTGAGCTTGCTGACCTGGGCGCAGCCCTTAGAAGAAGCACCACTCTGCAGATGGGGAAACTGAGGCCGGGGGCCTCCCCAGATTGGCACAGCAGAGACTGTGGGAGAGACAGAGCAGTGTTTGCGAGTGGGGAACGGGGGCAGGTCTTGGGGGCCAGGCAGACCTGGCTGGTGTCCTTCTCACACACCTGCTGACTGACCTTGAGCTTGTGCACTCCAAGCCTCAGTTTCCTCCTCTGTAAGAGGCTACGGCGCTCCCCCGCAGAGGTGAGCCGCCGGCCTCGCTGGGCAGGTGCTGTTCTGCTGGACTGCGGACGGACGGCCAGCCCTGCCTCACCGTCGGCTCCCACCTGCAGGGCGACTCCAACAGCTACAACGTGCGCCGGACCGAGGGCTTCTCCGTGACCCTGGACGACCTGGCTCCAGACACCACCTACCTGGTCCAGGTGCAGGCGCTGACGCAGGAGGGCCAGGGTGCCGGCAGCAAGGTGCACGAGTTCCAGACGCTGTGTGAGTTGGGGTCCGGGTGTGGGCCAGGCCAGGGTCCTCACAGGGAGCAGCTGGGGTCTCCTGGGAGAGGAAACGCCTCCTCCTGGGCAGCCAGGGCAGGCAGCCCCCTAAGCTCCCAGAGGAACAGGAGGGAGCACTGGGTGGAGGACCAGGGACGAGCACTGGGGCGGTGTTGTGAGAAGGAAGGACACGGGCTCCAGCTTTGGCGGCCCCAGTTCAAAGCCTGCAGCGTGGAGAAAGCGTAGCGTCCACACTGCTGGGAGAGCCTGATGCCGGGGCCTCCCTGGTGGCGTAGCGGGTTGAGCACCGCACTCTGAAGCACCCGCAGCCACTGCAGCATGGGTTTGATCCCTGGCCAGGGAGGGGACCCACAGGGCACAGCAGACCTCTCTGGCCACGCCCGCTGCTCCCCTCAGCAGTGTGCTTCAGTCCATCTCATCTCCTGCTCTGCTCCCTGCTCTGTCTCTGGTGACTCCTCTCATCCCCCGTACCTTGTGTGCATAAATAAATAAATCTTTGGGGAAAAAAAAAAGAACCTGCTACCTGTCTCTTGGCTGGTGCCCCTGCCTGGGGATGCCCCTCATTTACCATCTAGACGGTGAGGGCGCCCAAGTGCAAGTGAGGGCGCCCAGCATGCGTCTTTGGTCCCTAAAGTGTCCCTTGGGTGCAACAGGAGGTGTTGGGGTGTGGGGGCTCCCTCATCATCAGCCGCTCTCCCCCAGCAGCCATGGAAGGATCTAGCAACATGGCGGTGATCGGCGGTGTGGCTGTCGGGGTGCTCCTGCTGGTGGTGCTGGCGGGAGTGGGCTTCTTCATCCATCGCAGGTTTGTGGGCACCCGGCTCCCCAAGGGTTTAGGTGGGATGCAGAGGGGTGGGAACCTCGGTTTCCTGCCTGAAAAATGGAGCCTGCTACGAATCTAATGCCCGTCCCTTCCTCCCCCTAGGGGGTGCAGACGCACTAAGCTGCAGGGGCCTGGGCACCCGGGGGCTTGGACGTGGCGGGCGTTATCTCTGCCCTGGTTATGAGTGGTGTGTCCGCACTTCCTCTGGATGTGCAGGCAGGAAGCGCTGAGGAGCTGTAATGAGAAAAGCTCTCGTTACAGTCAGTTACAGTCACTGAAGAGGTCGCTCTGGGGTGCAGGTGTGGGGGGGCGCGTGCTGGCTATTTCCTCTCTGCCTTCCCCCGGCCTTCCCTGCACCCCCTGCCTGAGGCAGTGGAGTGCTGAGCCAGCCAGACCACCGCTTCGGACTAGAGTAGGTCAGGAGGCTCCCAGCCAAGAGGTGCTGACCTCCTTTGGGTTTGGTCTTCTTGGGGTTCTTTCAGGAGGAGGAGCCTCCGAACCCGCCAGTCCTCAGAGGATGTTTACTTCTCCAAGTCGGGTGAGATGCAGCCCCCTCCGTGCCCAGCCCGCTCCACCTCCCCACGAGCCTCCCTGGCTATGCGGCAGCCATGGGGGGGCAGCCGGGGCACACTGGGGCTCTGGGTGGAACCCACGGCTCCCCAGGCAGCTCTAAGGGCTGACCGCTGCCTGGCCCAAGGCTCCTGGGGTCCCCGGTCACCCCCCACCCCCCGTTGGGCAGAGACCCCCTCCCTGAGCTGTTGGTGACCCTTCTCTCCTCCCACTTCTAGAACAACTGAAGCCCCTGAAGACTTACGTGGACCCACACACGTACGAAGACCCCAACCAGGCTGTGCTCAAGTTCACCACCGAGATCCATCCGTCCTGTGTCACGCGGCAGAAGGTGATTGGAGCAGGTGAGCCCGGCACCCGTGCCGAGGGGCAGGGACGAGGTGGGAGCACGCGCACCCAATGACTGGGGTGTCCCCTCCCTTGCTGCCTGCAGGAGAGTTTGGGGAGGTGTACAAGGGGACACTGAAGGCGTCGGGGAAGAAGGAGGTGCCCGTGGCCATCAAGACGCTGAAAGCCGGCTACACGGAGAAGCAGCGGGTGGACTTCCTGAGCGAGGCCTCCATCATGGGCCAGTTCAGCCACCATAACATCATCCGCCTGGAGGGCGTCGTCTCCAAATGTGAGGCTTGGCCAGAGGCGGGGACAGAGCCCGGGCTGGTCCCCATGGGATAGGAGCTGCCCCCAGGCGTCCCCAAACAGGGTCTGTCCCCATAGCCCACCCACCCGCCCCCTCACGCCTGTGCCCTTGCCCGCAGACAAGCCCATGATGATCATCACCGAGTACATGGAGAACGGGGCCCTGGACAAGTTCCTCCGGGTAAGGGTGCGGGCCGGGCCGGGGTGCCCCGTGGGCGTGGGGCCGGCTGGCAGCTGAGTGCGCGTGCTCCAGCAGGAGAACGACGGTGAGTTCAGCGTGCTGCAGCTGGTGGGCATGCTGCGGGGCATCGCGGCGGGCATGAAGTACCTGGCCAACATGAACTACGTGCACCGCGACCTGGCCGCCCGCAACATCCTGGTCAACAGCAACCTGGTCTGCAAGGTGTCCGACTTCGGCCTGTCCCGCGTGCTGGAGGACGACCCCGAGGCCACCTACACCACCAGCGTGAGTGCCGGGGCCGCCCCAGCGGGCTGGCTGCCCGAGGGTCAAGCGGCCTTCGCCCTGCGCCCTTCTTCTCACCTGTGCACCTGCAGCGTGGCGCTCAGGGGCGCTCTAGGGGACACGGAGGAGGGGGCTGCCTGGCTGCACAGTGGTCCTGGCAGCCCGAGCAGTAACCGGGCCTGGGTCCCCTGCAGGGTGGCAAGATCCCGATCCGCTGGACGGCCCCCGAGGCCATCTCCTACCGCAAGTTCACCTCGGCCAGTGACGTGTGGAGCTACGGCATCGTCATGTGGGAGGTGATGACGTACGGCGAGCGGCCCTACTGGGAGCTGTCGAACCACGAGGTAGGCGCCTTGCCGTCCCGTCTGGGCTGGAGCTCAAACGCTTCACTCGTTCCCAAACCCCAGGGGTGGGGAAGAGTTAGGGGGCTGATCTTCATCAGGTGCAGCCATTTCTTGGTTCAGCAGATTCATTCGTTATTCCAGGAAATGCTTCTTGAGGGCCTAATGTGTGCTGGGTTCTATACCCAGTCCCTCCTTATAGTCACTGAAGGGCAAGGAAATAAGTGGGGTGTGTGTGTGTGTGTGTGTGTGGCCTGTGCACATGTTATGTATTGGGGTGCATTTGCATCTGTGTACATGTGTGCCTGCTTCCTCACGAGCCTGAGACCCAGAAGGCTTCCCAGAGGAGGTCACACCTAGCTGAGACTAAGCACAGCGAGGTAGCCAGGTGAGGACAGGAGGGGAGAAGTGTCCCAGCCCAAAGGAGCAGCAGATGCAGACACCCTCAGTCTGGAGGAGACGTGCGTGGGTCCTGCCTGGGGCGTGCCGCGGGAGAACAGGGTCCCCTCTCCCTGGAAAGCTGGAGACAACCCTTTAGCACTTGCTCCTCGTGCAGCAATGAATGTCGGGCTCATCTGTTTCTGGGGTGCCTCTTTTCTCCGCTGCTCATCTCTGTTTTGTGGGCTCTGCACGGAGCCTGCCCAGTGGGGGTGGTAAGGGCTGTAGCAGACCTCCGTGGCCGCTGCCCGGCACCCCTGACCGCCCCGCCCGCCCCGCCAGGTGATGAAGGCCATCAACGACGGCTTCCGGCTCCCCACGCCCATGGACTGCCCCTCGGCCATCTACCAGCTCATGATGCAGTGCTGGCAGCAGGAACGGGCCCGCCGCCCCAAGTTCGCCGACATCGTCAGCATCCTGGACAAGCTCATCCGGGCTCCCGACTCCCTTAAGACCCTGGCTGACTTTGACCCTCGGTGAGTTCCACGCTCCCCCCGGCAGCCCCCACGTGTGCCGCTGAGCCAGCTGGGCACGGTGGGCGGGGGGTGCCACGCCCCAGGGCCCCTAAAGGAGCGTGTGGCTCTGCTTAGACGGGACTCACGAAGCAGTCCAGGCACAGGGCAAGTGTGCCAGGCCCTGAGCTCTGACTTAACATGTTTTAACTCATTGGAACAACTTACCAGATGGGTCCTGTAATTATCTCCCCTCTTTGTAAATGAGGAAACTGAAACATGGCGCAATTAAGTGTCTTACGTGCTGGCGTCTGGCCAGACTGGGGCCGTGGCTGCAGGGCCCCGACTTCAACATTTCGTTATTTTGTGGTTTTGGTCTGGTGTGGTCAGTGGGAGCCGAGGGGGCAGCACGCGTGTCCCCCCGTGCCAGCTTTCTCCCTGAGCGCTCCCCCCTTTCCCAGATGAGGAGGCTGGGGCACAGGCCTGCTGGGTGCCTTGCCAGTTTGGAGGCCCAAGGCCGGGCCGCGGGAGATGGGTGCAGCCGCGCCTCACCGTGCCGCCTCCCCCTGCAGGGTGTCCATCCGGCTGCCCAGCACCAGCGGCTCAGAGGGGGCGCCCTTCCGCACGGTGTCCGAGTGGCTCGAGTCCATCAAGATGCAGCAGTACACGGAGCACTTCCTGGCCGCCGGCTACACGGCCATCGAGAAGGTGGTGCAGATGACCAACGAGTGAGTGCTTCCGCCGCGCCCTGCTCGCGCCCCGGCCGGCCGCCACCCATCCGCTCCTCTCCGCCCACCAACGCCCCCTCCTTTCTCTTTCTCTCCTCTTTTGGGGAGTCTTCGCAGGAAGGGCAGAACCAGGCCGGCAGCCAGCAATTCTGCGCGCCGGCTCTTGGCTCCCTCCTCTTCCTGCGTCTCTTTTCCAGAGTGGGAAAATAATAGCGATTGTAATAATAACAGTGGCCCTTATCAAGGCCGGACTGCGTGCCTGCTCTGGCTCGGCCGCAGGATAACACGGGGGCGGGGGGGGCTGTCAATATTCCTGCCCGACGGTCAGGTAGGAGATGGTGCAGAGCAGGGCACTGATTGCCCAGGGTCCCGTGGCCACTAGGGGCAGAGGAGGAGTCTGGCCGTGAGCGGCAAGGGTCCAGAGCTCCGACCCTAGAGGTGGAGAAACTGAGGCTCAGAGAGGTCTCTTCAGATGCACAGCTCGTAGCTGGGAATCCGGGCAAGAAAAGGCTTCCCTTCAAAGACATCTCCAGATTCCGCCAAGCCTAATACGATTCATAAGCTGCTGATATTGTGTCCCCATCTAACAACTGGGAGAACTGAGGCTGGGAGGCCGCATCGCATGCCTTGCCTCAGGTCATACCTCCGGTTAAGGGCCATCGTCCTGTGCGGGATGGAGAAGAAGTGGAGAGAGCCCTTGGGCGAGCGGGGGCCACGCGTGGACAGACCCTCCCGGGACCTCCTCATGGCTACAGTCTGGTCTGGAAAGAAGTGCCAGTTCCTCGGTCCCGGGGGCGGCCTTCTGTCAGGCGGCCCCGAGAGAGCTGTCCTCTCCTCCCAGCACCGGGACCTTTCCCGGCATGGCCTCGAGGACAGTATCCTCTTAGCCTTTTGTGCCTCTAAAAATAGCTTTAGGTCATGATGTCCCAGCACGTCTAGGGTCCGAGGTCATGGCGGGAATGGGCCCTCGGGGCTGGGAGGTTTCGAGACTCCCATAGAAGAGACGACCCAGTCTCCCACGGTTCTGGGTCCCAGAAGTTCTGGGATTTGGGTCTGTGCATGAACATCTTGGGCTTTTGACCTGCCGATTAGGTCTCCCACACCAGGCCATGAGCTGTCCCAGGGACAAGGCCAGGGGTGGGGTCAGGCAGGGACGGAGCTGACCAGAGGGAGAGGCATGCAGAGGAGACGGGCCCTAGGAGGTGGCATCCAAATATCGGGGTCCGCAGTCAGCCCTGGGTTCGAGTTCCAGATGTGCACTTTGCAGCCGGCCCCCAACCCAGTTAGGCCTCATCTTTGAGCCTTGGGCTGGAGGTGGCCCACCTCGCACACAGGGACTGGAGTCAGGTCCCTCCTCTCCTTGCCTTGCTTCCCACCCACGGGCAAAGGCCAGAGTTCCTGGGTCCCTTCCTTTCCCCTGGGACCCTGGAACATCCGTGCCTCTCTGCCCCTTCAGGGGCCTCCACGCAGGACACTGCAGCTTCTCGTCAGGGGAGCAGCAGCGGGGCCGAGAAATGCTTACAGGAAACACATGTTCTTGGAAGCTTCCCGAAATAGCCCGGGGTGCTCCTCAGCCAATTCCTTTCCCACGAGCAGGGACAGGACAGTCTTGGATGGATGGATGCGTGTGTGTGTGTGTGTGTGTGTGTGTTGAAACGGCCTTAATAAAGGCAGGAAGTCGTTCCACGCTCCCTCCTCCCACTGCCCGGTGGTGCGAGCCGGGCCAGCATGCCCCACACCAGCGCTCGGCTCCTTCTCACCGACTCTTCAAATAAATGAGCTAAGCGGGAACCTCAAAGCAGTTCATCAACCTGAAGGCCGAGTCAGTGTGTCCTGGGTCCCAGCAGGAGGTGCTGAGAATTCAGCCCTTTCTTGCTGGGATGTGGACTTAGGCTTCACTGTCCTGCCCCACCCCCTTGACTTCCCTGCTTCCTGGGCCTCCCTGGGCCCCAGAGGCCGGCCGCTCGCTCCGGTGATCTGCGGCAGCCCCCTCCTCAGCCGGCAGCCCCCACTCAGCCGGCAGCCCCCCACTCAGCCTGCACCTCCCCCATGTTATTTTGGAGTTGCCCGAGCTTTTGGCTGAACGGGCAGTTCTCGATGTGTTTTGAGAGGCTGGTTTAAGTGGTGACTGTCTCATCCCAGAAAAATGCCCAGTCCAGCCAAAGTCCCTTCCAGTGCCGGGGGCTATCGAGAGGGCACGCTGCAAGGGGTTGGGGACAGGCCGATGGGACTTGTGATCCTCCCAAGTCCTCAGCCCAGGCTTGATGCGAATGGGATGTTGCTGAGTGAATGCTCGACAGACACTGAGTCTCCAGGAGCCGTTTCTCACTCCTGTCTCCTGTGCCTAGTGCTGGCACACAGTAGGTGTGACGCAGAGCTATTGCCTTTGAACCTCCCAGGACAGGGCTCAGAAAAAAGGTGGCCTCAGTCATGTGTCCCCCACTCCCATGAGAGGAAAAGATGGGGATGAGGGCCCTGGATCCCTGATGGGGAAACCGAGGCTGGGGCAGGTACACGCTTGGGGTGGTCTGCCGTAGGCCGTGGGCATTGGTCGCTCTGTGGTTAAAAACGAGGCAGGAGGTTTGGGGGCTTTGTGTCGAGAGAGAAAGGGGCTGGGGCAGGCGGCTTGGAGCAGGTCATCAAAGCCTCCCATCTCACGTATAAAGAAACCGAGGCCAGAAGACAGGCCTGGCCAGCCCCACCGAGGCTTTGATGGAATCCAGGGCTGGAATTTGCCTCCCAGCCCAGCACTTCTGACTTCCAGTCAGGCTTCAAAGCCCGCCTCAGTGCCCACACTGTCAGGGCCAACGCGGTGGCCGGAGCGGTGGCTCAACCTCCAGTAGAACATCCATCCAGTCACTCGCCAGACACACCTCGAGGGCCTTCTGTGTCCAGGCCTCTCCTGGAACCTGAGACGGGGACAGGTAGGGCCGGGTCCCAGCCGTTGCCCTCCCAAGAGCCACATAGCCCACTGGGCCTTAGCCCGACCTCAGGGTCTTCTGACAAACTCCTCACCCCCTGCAGACAGTCAGGCAAAGGGTTCTGGAGTTGGGTCCAGCTGCTCCTCCCCGGTGCTCCGAGTGCTTCTCTGAGAGACGTGCTGGGGGAACGCCAGGGGTGGGGGCACGGGGGAGGCTGGGAAGTTCTCCCGGCCGTCCGACTCCTGGCCTTCCTGCTGCCGGGGAGCGGCCGGCCACCGCCCGGAGGCCCCTGAGCCGCCCTCCCCACGCCGGTCGGCCCTGCCCGGCCTGGCCCTCTGAGGACTCCGGAGCCTGTGGGAAAGTCATGTCTCCGGAATTGTAACTAGGCGCGCGCAACATATAATTAGCTCCATTTACAGCCAGGAGACGGCCCATAAAAACCTGGGTGTTTTCATGAGTTTGGGCTGGTGGGTGAGGACGATGGAGGAGAAAACTCCCAGAGTGAGCAATAAACGTCCTGCCCCAGGCTCCCGGTGGTGTAAGTGGTTTTACGAGGGGCTGGAGCTGCATGGAGGGGGCAGGCAGGGAGGGCCGGGGGCGCCACCTCCCCCTTGGCCACTGGCTCCCGGGGTCTCCTGCCCTCCAGATGGGCACTGTTATCCCACCTCACAGGTGAGGAGACTGAGGTTTCTAAGGGAAAACACCAGCCTCGGGTGACCCGGTCACCTGATCTGACCACACGCAAGTCCCTCCCTCTAAAGCGGGCTCGAACCCCTGACGCTCCCTCGGCGAGCATCTCCTGGGCCTTCCTGTGTGCAGTGGGAACTTGGAGGGAGCGAGGGTGAAATCAGGCCGTGCCTGGGGAGAGGCCTCGGGGGGCTTTGAGCAACACCCCTAGAGGGACCTTGGCACTCGGGGACCTGGGGTGGCATCTGTGCTGCCCGGGAGCCAGGCCTCGGCTGGGGGCAGCAGGGACAGATCTGGGGGAGGGACATGTGTTCACAGCTGGTCAGCTCCCAGCTCGCCCACCGGCTGGCTGTGGCTCTGGGCAGAGGGCCTCACCTCGCCGAGCCTCCACTTTCTAGTCTCCAGGTGGGGTGTCCGCACCTGCTCCCAGCTGGTCGAGCCGCTCTGACTCAGTGGGCACGCCTGTTGTTCTCTGGCCTCAGCAGATGGGCCTCCTGGCGGGTCTCAGGATGCGGGCCCCCCGTTAGGCTTCTGCCTGAGTGGAGCTCTCACCCCGGGGCTCCGGGGTGCCCCCTCATCCCCACTTCTCAGCTCCGTCTCCTTCCCCCAGCTCCTCCTCTCTGACCCCGTGTCCCTTCCACCCACAGGGACATCAAGAGGATTGGGGTGCGGCTGCCTGGCCACCAGAAGCGCATTGCCTACAGCCTGCTGGGGCTCAAGGACCAGGTGAACACAGTGGGGATCCCCATCTGAGCCCCGACAGGCTCTCGCATCCCCTCGGCCAAGAATACTTGAAGAGACGCCGCGGCCTCCTGTGGCCCCAGAGGACCGTCGGGCCTTATTTATTCCGGTTGTTCTTATCGGTGCCGCCCTGAGACCTCTGCTGGGGGCTCCGGGACGAGCCCGAGGCCTGACGAGATGCTTGGGGACCCCAGCCGGCTGCCTCAGACAGCCAAGCACTTCGCAGCAGCGCCAAGTCCCTGGCATCCCCGGGCGGGAGCCTGCCACGACCCCGGACTTACACGCGGACACCTCCAAACTGGGCCCCCTCACCCTCTCGGGGTGGAGGGCCCGTAGCATGTGAACAGGGTGCCTCAAGGCCCCCCAGTCAGAGGCCAGTTCAGCGGGGGCTCTTGAACTGACACTGGGCCTGAATGGAGGTGCTCAGGGCCCCAGGTGGGGTGCCCACAGCGGCGCCCTCCGACCGCAGGCCCTATCCTCAGCCCCACAGGGGCCAAACTCTCATCCCCCCGGACCCTCGCAGGATGCTTGTGTCGAGCTAGTCAAAGCTTATATATTTTGTATTTTGTGGAGAGAATGTGTGTGTGGCAGGGCCCGGCGAGGGCTGGGGACCCAGGACACCTTGTGCAGACATTCCCGGGCTGGGGCCGGTGCCGGCCGGGCCCTGCTCTCCCCAGCACGCCCGTCCCACCCTTTAGACAATATTCACTTCTCTGTCAGTGTTAATGACATTGTTGTTGGGTTTTTTTTTTTTTTTTGACCTTAATTTATTATTTTTTTTTATATTTATTGTTAGCAGTGACTTATTTCTGGAATAAAGTTTCAGATGGTTCAAAGTGATATTGGTCTGGAGTCTCTGAGGCCTGTCAGGTTGGTCGAGAGTGCTCCTGTGCCGGAAGTGGGGTGTTTAAGCAGCCTCTTGGGCAAGCGCTGCTGTCATGTAAACTGGGAGCGGGGGTGGGAGGGAGGCGGGCAGGGGGCCAGGGAGCAGGCCCCGCCGAGCCCGGCCCCCGTGCCAACGGGCCTCTGTCACCTTTGATCTCCAGGCCTCTGGAGGGCTGGCAGGCAGGACGGGAGAGGGCCCGTGGCTCTCCTCCCACACATCTCCGCCGAGCTGTTGAAACAGAAGCTTCGACCCTCCGTGCACGGCTCGGAGCTTCACCAAAGCTTTTCACAAGTGATGGCTTGTTGGAGCCTCTGTACCCTGAATTTTGTGGGCGGCCCCATTTTACAGAGAGGAACACTGAGGCTGGGCCTGGTGACCGGTTAGCCGGAGGCCACACAGCAAGTTAGAGGCAGAAGCCAGAATTAAAACAGGGCCGGGAAGCCCAGTGGATGTTTTTCTCACGGAGAAGGAGACGGAGGCTCAGAGAGCCATGTGGCTCGCCCTCGTCACACAGCAGAGGCCTCGAGGGAAGCCAGAATCCAGCTTCAGCCCGAGCCTCCTCCGCTAACACTGGGTGCTGCTCACTGCTCTGCAGCCAGACCGTCCGGCGTGGGGGTTAGGGATTGTGTGCAGGCAGCCAGGAACACGGCCTCGTGGCAGAGACGATCTGGGGTGCAGGAGGAAGGCTTCCTGGAGGAGGTGACCCCAGCTGAGACCTTGGGAGCACGTAGGAATGTGGCAGTGAGCAGTAAGAGGGGGAGATGCTCGCAGAGTAAACTGAAGACATGCACGCTGTGGTTTTGTAAGGGCACCAAAACCTAGCTGGTGATGCTAGGGCCCAGGAGAGCTGAGGAGGTCTCCAGGGTCTTGCAAGGCAGGTCCAGGAGTGGAGATTTTAAGTTGAGGGCAGTGGGGAGCCCCTGAAAGTTTAAAGAAGGGTGAGGTGGGCCTCCCTGGTGGCGCAGCGGGTTGAGCACCGCACTGTAGGGCTTCTGCAGCCACTGCAGCGTGAGTTCGATCCCTGGCCAGGGAAGTGACCCACATGGTGCAGCAGACCTCTCCTGCCTCGTCCGCTGCTCCCCTCAGCTGTGTGTTTCAGTGGATCTGCCTGTTCTGCTCCCCACTCTCTCTGGTGACTCCTCTCACCTCCCGTGCCTCTGGCCTACACCCAGATCTTGTGTGCATAAATAAATAAATCTTTAAAATAAAAAGAAGGGTGAGGCATGAAGTCGCTGGTAACAGCAGGCCTGGAACTCAGACTCCCAGCCAAGAGCTGTGGGGAGATAGAGGAGACATCTGGCAACTTGGGGAGTGTGCTCAGTGCGTGGGGCTCTCAGGGCTGCCCTGACTTCCTGCCACTGCAGAAGAGCCGCCGCCTGGGGAGCCAGCCCTGGGTCCCGGCTCACAGGGCATCAGTGAGTCGTGTCGGGTGGGGCGGGGGTTGAGAAAGGCAAGGGAGAGCAGGTGCCGGCTCACCGGGCCTCTCTCCCGTTAGCACTGGGCCACCTGGGTGTGCTGTGCATGGTGGCTGAGTCAGACCTTCCCAATCTGACCTTTCCTGACCTGCCCCAGGTGGCCACCCAGGCCCCATGACTGGGCCCGGGCTGTTGCCACCACCACCGACAGTCGTGGGCCCAGCAAGGAGCAAGGCCGAAATCCGCAGCAAGCTGAGCTGAGAGCCCAAGGGCCACACCCGGTCCCACTCTCAGAGTGAGTCGGTCACCTGGCGGCCAGCTGGGAAGCAGCAGTGGACACAGGAAGTGACTCAGCATGGAGGGAGTGGCCCCAAGAGCTCTCTCTCCCTTGAGTGGACTTAGGCCCTCTAAGGACATGTGAGGTTGCACAGGCCTGAGGGTTGTGACTCAGGTCCCTGCTGAAAGACCAGCGGGCAGCAATCTGCAGCTTCCGAATGGGACCCACTGTTGGTGAGAGGGGAGACTTTATTTTTATTTATTTTTTTAAAGGTTTATGTATGCATGCAAGAACTGGGGTACAGGCCAGAGGCACGGGGGTGAAGAGGACTCACCAGAGACAGAGCGGGGAGCAGAACAGGCAGATAGACTGAAACACACTGCTGAGGGGAGCAGCGGGCAGGCAGGAGAGGTCTGCTGCACTGTGTGGCCGGAGATGGAACTCGTGCTGCAGTGGCTGCTTCGTAGTGTGGTGCTTAACCCCTTGCAACACCAGGGAGGCCCCAGAAACTATATTTTTAAATGAAAGTGAGCCCAGCTCTGCCCTCACGAAGGCTCAGCAGCAGCGACAGCCCACTAGCTATGAGCACACTCAGCCCCAGATCTTGGTTTCTAAGCACCTTTCCCGAGTCCTCCACTCAGGGAAACGAGGACGCCTTAGAAAAGCAGCTGGAAGCCTCCCCTGGTGGCGCAGTGGGTTAAGCAACGCACTACGAAGCAAATCGCAGCCACTGCAGCACGAGTTCGATCCCTGCTGCCGGCCAGGGAGGGGAC
>JAGFMF010012145.1:14756-40898 GCA_019455555.1 Galemys pyrenaicus | reverse complement strand
TCCCGCTCTCTGTGGTGAATCCTCTCACCCCCCCACACCTCTGGCCTGTACCCCAGTGCTTGTACGCATAAATAAATAAATCTTAAAAAAAAAAAAAACAAAACAAATCAGATTATAACCCAGAGTACAAAATAAATAGACATGAGTCCGTACTGATATCTGATGGAAGAGATAAAGAAATAGGGGAGACTAGACCGATCTTCCTTATAGAAGAATTGCTGGTGGGCTCCCCCACCCCTGTACGTGGAGCTTCATTCCTCACCATTTTTTGAGAACGGACCGGACCTCCAGATGCCCTTTCAAAGAAAAGTCTAGAAAGGGTTAAAAAGAAAAGGAGAAAGAAGCTTGACAGGAGAGACACCTGGCCAACTCTGCTGTAACCAAGCTAACACCATCAGCAAAAAGTGGGTTGCCTGGATTCAAGACCAGCCACCAGCAAACACGTGGTCTGCTGGTCCTGCCCTCTGCTCAGCGCTTGGCCTGTATCTACTCACCAGGCCAACACCCCTGCGGGTGGGTGACCTGGTCATTCGGTTTTACAGATTTGAACACTGAGGCACGGGGGGGGTTGAGCAGCCTCACGGGTGGCAAGGGCAGGCAGGGGTCTGGGACAGTCTTGGTCCAGAGTCCAAACTCCCTTGGCCCAGAGCCATAAGATGGTTTCCACCTGCTGCCCTCAAGTGCCAACATGGGACATCTCCCTCCGTGCCGTGAGGGACACCCCACTAGATAAGGTCCCGGGGAAACTGAGGCCCCATAACCTGCCCTCAATCCCCAAGCACCACGGTGCTGCACGCCGTAGCACCAGACTGGGCCCAGAGAGGGTGGACAGGTTCGCGTCACTCCAGCCCTGGGTGGATGTCACTGCCCGGTGCCAGGCTGGGCCCTGGACCAGAGGCATGGACACCAGGGACCCGTGCTTGTGGGGCTCTCAGGGGCTGGGAACACTACAGCAGGACCCAAGTTAAGAGGAGGAGGAGCAGAGGGGGCTCCTGACCCAGCTGGGGTTCAGGCAGTCTTTCTGGAGAGCACCCCTGCTGAGGCCAGTGCCCCGGGGGAGTCTACCAGGTGAGGGGGGAGAGTGCCCAGGAGAGCATCCCCCTGCCTCCCATACTCCAGACCTCTGAGGGTGTGCCCTGGGCCCAGGGGACCAGGACAAGCCCCCTCCATCACTGACGCCCTGGATGTCAGACCAGGTGGGCCCCGTGCCAGCCCTGCTCTCAGCCCCGCCCCCAGCAGCGCACTCGGCGGCCTCAGCTGTCCCAGCTGGGAAGTGGGCCTGCAGCTGCCGGGCTCCCCAGCACTGAGCCCCGGGGCCTTGGCAAGCCTTTGATGCACCCTAAGCAGCCCTGAAGGAGGCAGAGGCAGCAATTACGGGGGCTGGGCAGCTCCCAGTCTGGACAGCAAGTCAAAACAGTATCTCCAGCACCCGCCTTAGATTTCCTAATTAATTAGCAAATCCCAGAGCCAGGAGCAAGCTCTGCCCCTCCTCCCACCCCACCCCCTCACCTCCAGCTGTGGCCCAGGGCCTAGGACATGGGGGCGCCCACAGATGCTGCTAGCACGGAGGTTGAAGGAACGTGGCCATGAAGTCCTTGATCTCGGCCGGTCCTGGTGCCTGCACTGACTGTGTTTTGGCTTCATCACCTCTTCGGAACAGTATCTGGCACCCAGCAGGTCCTCAATAAACATTTCTTCAATAAACTAATGAAGGGGGGAGGGGCCAGGCTCAAGGGGATCTCATGTGGGGAGAGGTGATGATAATCAGACCAGCATCCCACAGCTCAGAAGCAACAGAGCAAGGCCTGAGACCAAGACCGTCTCCTCCCGCGGTCTGCTGCCGGGCCGTCAGGAAGCGCACAGGCTGGGGGAGAAGCTCGGGACCTCCCTGGGCAGCCCAGGCCCCTGACACGTCCCGGACCTTGGTGTGTCCAAAGACCGGAGTCCACCCCGGCTGGGACAGCGGCTCCTGCCGCGGAGAACTGCCCGCACCCCACCCCAGCCCTCTGTCCTCGGGCAGCCGGTCCTCCAGCCCCCAGCCTGCCTCTCCAATCAAACCCGGCGCTGCCAGCCTTTCTGCTGACAGAACAGACCTGGGTTCTGGGAAGCTGTGACTGCACCCCCCTGTCAGGGCTGGGGAGCCCCTGGCGCCCTCTGGGCCTCGGGCCCACTTCAGCAGCTTCACCACATTCCCCAGCGGCCTCGGCAGCCTGGGTGGACGGAGGCAGTCTCCACACTGGTCTGGCAGCGCCGGGCAGCTGCGTGGCCCGCCCTCTCTGGACACGGGCCGTCCCCCCAGCGCTGGCGGGTCAGCCCCGGCAGCTGGGCTCAGACGGTCTGTCCACACAGTGGCCATCCTGCCCCCCTAACCCACGCCCTCCTGTGGAACTCCCCCACTCGAAGCCCGAACTGGTGTCGGTTCTCCATCTGAGCCATGCCCCAAACTCCTCTCCCTTATTCCTGCCTGTGCTTACCCATCCAGACGCAACTCAAATTCCTCATTCTGCAAGAGACCCCAGAAGCACCTCTGCTCCCTGACTGGGGAGATTCATCCCCACTCCGCAGGTCTCCACTTCTGTGTGGGGATGACTGTGTCCCAACTCCCAGTTCCCTCAGCACCCCTAGCTCCACCTGTCCTATTACTTTCTTTTTTTTTTTTAAGCTTTATTTATTTATGCATACAAGAGCTGGGGTACAGGCCAGAGGTGTGGGGTGAGAGGACTCACCAGCAACAGAGTGGGGAACAGACAGGCAGATCCACTGGAACACACTGCTGAGGGGAGCAGCGGGCGGGGCGGGAGAGGTCTGCTGCGCCATGTGGGTCCCCTCCCTGGCCAGGTAGCAAACTCCTGCTGCAGTGGGTGACCCCCGTGCCACCAGGGAGGCCCCTATCATTTCGTTTCAGAACGCCGGAGCTAGAGCTGGCAGTGCCCAGGGCAGGGTCCCTGCCAACCCATTGCCCAGAACCTGGTTTGCTCTCTGCCCCTGCTCAGATGCTCATTTTCTGGGCACCCCTCTAAAGACCAAAGTCTGCTCCCACAGCTAGCAAGTGGCAGTTAGGGCTCGAACCCAGCACTTTGGCCCCGGGCCCGCTCTGTGCCGATGGCTGGGGGAGTGAATGAGCTGAGGCGCCTCTAAGGCCTACGCTGTGCTACGCATGGCCTGGACTCTTCTCCACAGCTCGGCACCACCCACCGCTTCTTCCCACCTGCACTCAGGCGCCTCAGCGTCGGAGGGGACCCCGTCTTCAAGGTTCCCCAACCCCTGCTGTGTTCCCTTCTACACTTTGACTCTGCAGCTCCAAGTCACATGGCATGAAGCTGACTGGCCACAGATGCCCGCAACCCCCGCAGTCAGCTCCAGTGGGGTGACAAAACCCCTGCACTGTGGCTCCTGGGTCCCGACACCTGGGGTGCCCCCACATACATGGTGAAGGAATCCATAAGTGTGCCCAGCGGTAAGTGGGAGAATCTGCCATCAGGAATACCAAGAAGGAAGTGCTCTGGTGTGAGGAACCCAGGAGCTGTGAAATGCAGAGAAAGAACAATTTGCTCTGTCTGGGTGGATCAGGGAGGGCTTCCTGGAGGAGGTGGTACAGATGCTGAGATTTGAAGGATGACACTGAACCCAGTTCAGTGACGCTGAACCCAGGTGGCCTCAGTTTTGAGGGCAGCAGGGAGGGTCAAGGCTGCAGGGGTGGGCAGGGGTCTGAACCCAGAGGCTGTTGTTGCCCGACTAAAGATGATACTTTTATCCTCAGGGCAGGCACCAAGGTGCAGCTCAGGGGCTCTTAACTGGAAGACTGGGGGGAAGGGTGGAGAAAATCTCAACTTTCTTTTCCCCCCAAAAAATGCTGTCTCCTTATAAAAAAGGGAGAACTTGACTTATCGCCGGCCCTTTGTGGGGCTGTAGCCACTGCCCGCCCGGCCTGTAGGGCCTGCTCTCCAGACCGCTCAGGGATGAGGCAAGGAGCTCACGCAGGTGTCTGGCCGGCCTTGGTGCCCCTGACGCCCCAGCCCAGCCTCTGTCTGGGAAGGTCCATTGTGGTGGCCTCTGACATCACGGCAGGGGGCAGCGTGATGTCACAGGGTCCCATTGTGGCCACGGAGGGGGAGGGGCCCCCACCAGAGGCCTGCTTCCCACCCCCGCCCACTCCTATTGAGCAGGGGCTGGGGACAAAGGCAGGCGCTTTGTCTAGCCCTGTCTGAAGTGAGTCACAAGGCTGCAGCGGGAGCATTCCAGAGCCATCGCCTCCCCCAGCCCGGCCTCCAGCCCCAGCCCCGTCCAGTCCCGAGGCCCACCTCCTCAGAGGATGGAGCCCCTCACTCCTGGAGCCAGAGCCTGTGATGAGGCTGCTGCAGGCAGAACCCTCCCTGCACCCCCACTGGCCTTCACCCCCTGGGGCCCGGGAGACTGGGGGTCTCTGGCCTGGGAAAGAGAAAGTCGCAGGAGTCAGAGAAGGCCGTGCTTGTGGCGGACAGCCTGGGAGGCAGCTCAGGCACAGGTGGGGACTGAGGCCTGGAGCAGGCCAACCGGACACCTGGCAGCGCCGCTGGGCACTTTGCAGCCCCCTGAGAGCCGTGCCCTGGGCCAGCTGATCCCTGAGACTCTGGACAGCGGCAGCCACGGCCCACCCAGCCTGCCGCCTGGACATCACTCAGAGCAGGCCCGGCTTGGGGACAGTGAGGTGACCTGCCTTCTCCCAGCTGTCCTCTGGTTCAAGGGGACAGGGTTCCCCAGGGCTCAAGCTCCGGAGGCCCCGTGCCTGCCTTCCCTTGTGGGGCTCCACTTCTCCTCCGGAAAACTGGACTCAACACCGTTCCCGTAGGATTGCCGAGGTCGCCGAGGTGGCGCTCACTCCACCTGGCGGGCGCCTAGTCGTGGCCCCACCACCCCATCCTCCGTCTCTCCCGGCCTCCCATTCCCAGCCGCACCCCCCCAAGGCTGGCAGCTGCACCCTGTGAAGGTCCTGCCTGGCCAAGGCTGGGAAGGGGGTGGAGTTGGTTGGGGACAGACACTCAGGTGGGTGGGCAGCGTCTCCAGGAGAGGCCTTGGCACACCCCGCTGCCAACCAAGTGGGTTTCTCCGTCACTGGCAGGGTGCCCGGCTGTGCAAAGAGGCCGGGGGCGGCTCGGCTTCGGGCAACAAAGCCCCCTTTCTCCCCAGCGCGAGGAATGCCTGGATCCCCCTCCCACCCTGCCCGCTCCGTATCTGTTACCCAGCCCCAGGCCCAGAGTTCAGTCCGTGGGGCCCAGTCTGGGCACCAGCCCTGCCCTCCGCCTGTGAGCCAGCCCTGGACCTTTATGGGATGGGAGTGCCACCCCTTCCCTTGGCACGCTCCCACCTGCGCGCACACACACTCACACACATACACACACACACTCACACACACAAGTGGCTGAGCGAGAAAGGCCCACAGGCAGACAGCCCCTACCTCCTTGCGCCCTGGCCGTTCCTGATCTTTGTGCTTGATGATTACTTTATAAAATCTCCTAGCCTGCAAAGCCAGAAGTCGCCACCCCACCCACAGCGCCCTGTGTTCTGGGTCAGTACTGGCACATAAAACCCCAGAGCCTGAACCCTGACTGTTCAAGCCCCTTGTTTGCACAAGGGAGCTGCAGAGGCCCAGAGAGGGCAGAGGTTTGCAGGCCGCGGAGCCTGGCGGGCTTGGACCAAGGGGTGTCGGGACAGGCGACGGCCCCGCGCCTGCTCGGTAGGGTCATCGGCAGCCTAGACAGGGCCCAGAGGAGAACTGGCCTCCGTGCTGGTGGGCGCACTCGTTGACCGGGTGAGAACACCAGGCTTCTTGGCAAGGAGAGGCCCAAGCCACCCAGCAAGGAGCAGGGTGAGGCTGGAGCCCCCAGGATGGTGAGAGGCTGCACCCCCAGGCTCTCAGCCCAGGGGCCACTGCAGACCCCAGCAGAGCTCCAGGCCTCAGCTAGGGCAGGCCCAGTGGGAAGCAGAGCTCAGCCAGGCAGCTGCCCTGGTCTTGACCCCAGGGCGGAATCTGCCCTCCAGCCAGCCCTGACCAGACTGGCTGCCTCAGGAATGTGGGGGAGAGGGAGAGAGGAGGGACCCAGGGATGGGGCCCCAGGTCCAGGGGTGGACAGAACAAAAAAGCCATGTGCGAGGACTCCTCCCACACCCTCGACTGGACCACATTTGGCAGAGGGGGTCCCCAAGGGCGGCCTGGGCACGTGCCCCCCTCGTGCTGGGGCCCTAGGATGTAGCTGGCCATCTCCGAGTTTCTGGGCTGCGGGATGGGCGGGCGGCAGGAGCAGGGGGCCAGAGGCAGAGGATTCTGAGGCTGGGACTTCTGGCAGCCGGGCAGAGAGAAGTGGGGGGCCAGCCCTGCGGTGGGCCCCCTCCCTGCCTCCCCCTGCAGCCTCAGGAATCGTCTTAATTACAGCGTCAGCCTCTCTCAGCGCTTCCTGCCATAAACCCAGGAATCTAAATTAGAAGGCAGGAGGCTGGCTCCCCCTTCCCTCCGACCCCCCAAGTCTGCCGGGAAGTTTTCCTGGAGACAGGCCGCCAGTGGGGGGCCAACGGCAGAGGTGCTCAGGCTGCAGGGCCGAGCGGCTTGGGCAGATGGACGGTCACCTGCAGACCCCCGTGCCTGTCACTGCCGGGTGGCAGCCCGCTCCACCTCCCAGCTACACCGTGAGCCAGAAGTCAAGACTCCCTCACAAGGAGGAAACAGACATGGGCCCAAGGTCCCCCTGGTGCTGGTACGGGGCTGGTACGGGGCCAGCGGGCCCCTGGTTCCAGCGCCAGGCCAGGCTGGCAGCCCTGCAGAAGGCAGTGGGCAGGGTGGGGCAGGTGGGGATGGCTGGTCCGCGCTGGGCTTGTTGTGGGAGCGGAGCTCAGAGACTGCTGTGCAGACACCAGCAGGGGCCGTGCCTTCTGCAAGGCTACCGGGGCTGTCTCCTCCCCTGGGACCTGGGAAGGTAGACCCAGGTGCGGCTGGGACCCTGCAGACTCCAGGGAAGCCCTGCCAGAGGTCAGTGCGTGCATGCGTGTGCGTGCACGTGTGTGAGCGTGTGTGTGTTTGTGGTGTGGTTGGGAAGTGAGGTCATCTGGGCAGAAGGGAACTGAGCTCGTCCAAACCACTGGAGCCACTGGGGAAGAGAGACAGACTGGGGAGGGGGAGGCGGCGGGGCGGAGAGGATGACAGCAGAGGACAAGGCAGGCAGTAGGTGTGGGCAGGCAGACAGACAGACGGGAGGAGGGCAGAGGAGACCCAAGACAGGCCCAGAAGGAGGAAGAACTTGTGAAGGAGGGGAAGGGAGCAGAGACTGGCAGCCCGAAGGTAAGGGGGCCTCGGGCTGAAAGGCTGCCCACCCCCTCGTCTCTCCCCATAGGGGGCCCCTGCCTGGTCTCTAGCCATGGCTCCCTCTAGCTGGAACCCCTGGTCTCCAGCAGCCCCCGAACCCCATTCCCACCGACATAAGGAAGGACCCTTATGTCTGTTTCTCATTCTGTGGGTCTGAGATGACCCAAACTTAAGGCAAACTTGGGGGTCCTGTTACGTGTGCCCCAGGCAGGAGTCTCTCTGAAGGAGCCAAAGTGAGTGCCCAAGGGGGGCAGGTTCAGTGTGTCCACCAGCACGAGGTCAAGGGGGAGCCTGGGCAGACATGGGGGCACTTCTAGTGGGTGGCAGCTTGGAAGCTGAGGTCCCAAGGAGGCTGGTCAGGCCCACACCCTGGCAGGCAAGGGCAAGGCCCCCGTTCACCAGCCAGGCCCCAGCCCCTCTTGGCACATCGCCGCCACCCCGCACCTTCCAAGGCCCACGGGCCCTGCAGCCTGGCCGGCTCATGCCAGCCACGCTCTCCCCAGCACCGGGTCTCCACTGTGGTGGAGATGTCTGGAGCTATTTCGGGGTGCCATACTGGAGGGTGTGCTGCTGGTGTCTCCTGGATAGAGGCCGGGATGCCGCTGAACATCCTCTAAGGCACAGGCTAGCTCCCACAACAAAGCTGCCCAGCACCACCTCCTGCTCTTCCCAGAGCATGCCAAGTCCATTCCTGCCTCAGGGCCTTTGCACTTGCTGGTAGCCCTCCCTGGAATATACTTTCCTCAGATCAACCCAGAGCCTCTATTTTCTCATCCTTCCAGAATCTTGCTCAAATATCCCCTCCTTAAGAGTAATTTTCTCTGAAACCCCACCCCCTCCCACACCCTCTGTCATAAACCTTTGATTATTTCCCTCCTAGCACTTATGCCCAAATCATGATGATCTTGTTTATTATTCAAATCCTTATTATAGTTTGCCGAGGCTCCTCTTGGCTCTGAGCTCCTAGCAGGCTGGGGACTTTGGCTCTGGGCAGTACCCACGCTGAGCACTGGATGATAAGACTGAGAGTTAACTTGGAATACTTTGTTGTCTTTTGTTTTTTTTAAAGAACTACTCTTTTATTGTAATATTTTTTTTTGCACACAAGAGCTGGGGTGCAGGCCAGAGTCCTGGGGGCTTACCCCTGGGATTCACCAGAGACAGAGTAGGGAGCAGAACAGGCAGATGCACTGAAGTACACTGCTGAGAGAAGCAGCAGGTGAGCAGGAGAGGCCTGCTGCGCCATGGGGGTCAGCTTCCTGGCTGGGAATTGAACTCAGGCTGTAACGGTGCTAGCACCAAGACTTAAACCCTAATCCACTAGGGAGGCCCAACATAGAATTCTCTGTGTATATTTCTTCATCTCAGTCCTATGAAGTAGGAACTATTGCTGTGCCCATTTCACAGGTGGGGAAACTGAGGCTCAGGACCTCTAGTGACCAGCTACTCAGGGGAGGAGCTGGGATTTGAACCCAGTGGCTACTCCCTGCAGCCTCGCTGTAAAGGGGAGCTGAGCAAGGTATGGCTATGCCCCATAACCTGGCCCCAGCTCGCTCGGTCTCCCCAAGAAAGACTAGCACCACCGTATCCGGGGCCTCTGGCTACGCAGCACCTGGGGCCTGGCTCCCAATGTCAGGACAGCTGTCCAGGGGCAGGTCAGGGCTTCCTGAGCTCCCATCTCCGCTCAGGTCAGCAGGGAGCTGGCCCTCCTTGGGGACCAGACTCCGGACTGGGGGGCAGCTGTCCTGTCACAGTTGCTGAGCGGGGAGGTGGGGGGGTGGGGGGTGGGGGGTTGGGGTGCCACCACGCCCAGCCTGAGGCACTGCCGACCCCCCTGCACTCCTGGGCGCCGGGAGGGGCACGGAGCCCCCAACAGGTGGGGTGGGCTGAGCACCAGGGGCAGTCCAGGGCTGTGCTGAGCC
This sequence comes from Galemys pyrenaicus, assembly GCA_019455555.1. Taxonomy (NCBI): domain Eukaryota; kingdom Metazoa; phylum Chordata; class Mammalia; order Eulipotyphla; family Talpidae; genus Galemys; species Galemys pyrenaicus. The sequence goes on along the minus strand of JAGFMF010012145.1, from coordinate 31,643 downwards.
CCCAGCCCCTCCCTTCCTCAGGCGCTGGCGAAGAACCACAGCGAAGAGGGGCCTGCCCAGCCGAGACTGCACTGCGGGAAGTGCCCACCAGGAAGCTGGGGTGCCCTTCCCTGTTCGGGCTTGGGGGGAAGGGGGAGAGGGGAGGGAGAGCCCCCCCGGAAAGCTGCCCAGAGCTGTTTGCAGCCCAGATTTTTGACCAGGAGGCCCTGTCCTGTCCCAGTCTCCTCAAAGCTTCCTTCCTGGTCCTGTCCCCACTCTCTACCTATGACGGATCCACCATGTGCACTGGCCCTGAGAGCAGCCAGGGAGCGCCTCATTTCCTCTCATCCAGTCACAGAGGTGGTCAGAGTTCAGGTGCTGACCCCGTGGCTGTGCTGATGCTCTGCCTCTCACTCACTAGCTCTCTGATCCCGCAAGCCCTATCGGTGCTCTAGCCCCAGGTCTGCAACAGCAGAAAGGAGGACGGTGGGTGAGGAAGGGCCTGGGACAAGGCGGAGTGCGGAGCACAGCACCCAGCCTGGGGACGTGTTCAGTCCTTGGAGCCTCTTTTTGGCTTGTTGTGGAAACTCTCCTGAGGTCTCTGGGACAGCAATAGCCCCCGGGCCGGAGAAGACCCAATTCTCACGGCACCTGGAGGGGAATCAGGCAGGAGCCCAGAGACTCTCCTCTGTGCTGTGTGATGTGAGCACGCTGCTGCCCCTCTCTGGGCCTCTGAGGACCCCCTGCGTTGGAACCCTTTACTGTCACTGCGGGGAGGCCATCTCTCTGCCTCAGTTTCCACCTGTGACATAGAGCAGTAGTATCTACCGACAGGGAAGCTGAGGGCAAAAGGGAGCTAAGACACATAAAGCGCTTAGAACACACACAGGTTAGTGCTCAAAAGATGTTAGTCATTATCAGCTAACATCTCCAGGGTCTTTTTCCCCAGTTGTGTTATAATTTATGTACCATAGAATCACCTTCTGAAGACGCATTTCAGCCTTTCTTTGTTTATCTGCAAGATTGCGCTGCCAGTGACACTCAACAGTCTAATTCCAGAGCATTTCGTCACCCCCAAATGAAATCCTGCACCTATCAGTCCCTCTCCATTCCCCACCCCCGGAAACCACTAATCTACCTTCTGTCTATGTGGTTTTGTCTATTCTGAACATTTCATATAAACGGAATATATAGTACTGTCACTGGCATGACGTTTGCAAGCTTCGTTTGCAAGGTGCGTCAGTATTGTTCCTTTTTATGGCTGAATAATATTCCTTTGTATGCACAGACAGTGTTTGTTCATTGACATCTGGGTTGCTTCCACGTTGGAGCTATTATGAATAATGTTGTTATGAAGGTTCAAGAATGTGTTTGTGTAAGCATGTGTTTTTCATTCTCTTGGGCACCTTCCTCAGAGTGAAATTGCTAGATCATGTGTTTATGATTTAACTTGTTTATGTTAATTTTTAGCTTTATGTGGAATTAACCATCTCTTCATGTATTTATGGGCCACTCATGTATCTTCTTTGAAGACATGTCTATTCCAATTCCTTGCTCACTTTAAAATTGGGTTATTTGTCATTCTAATGTTTGAACTACAGGAGCTCATTATATATTGTGACTACTAAACCCTTATCAGAAATTAGAGGGCCTCCTTGGTGGCGCAGTGGGTTAAGCAACGCACTATGAAGCAAACTGCAGCCACTGAAGCACAAGTTTGATGCCTGCCTCCAGCTGGGGAGGGGACCCACATGGTATGTCAGACCTCTCCTGCCTCGCCCGCTGCTCCTCTCAGCAGTGTGTTTCAGTCAGTCTGCCTGTTCTGCTCCCCTCTCTGTCTCTGGTGAATCCTCTCACCTCTGGACTCTGGCCTGTACCCCAGCTCTTGTATGCATAACAAATAAATCTTTTAAAAAAAAAGAAATTAGAATTGCAAATATTTTTCCTATTCTGTGGGTGGGCTTCTCATTTTCTTGACAATGTCCTTTGATGCCAAGAGTTTTTAACTTTTGTGTGTATGTGTGTAGACCTGGGGTACAGGCCAGAGGTGTGGGGGGTGAGAGGAGATACAGAGTGAGGAGTAAAACAGGTGGATCTGCTGAAACACACTGCTGAGGGGAGCAGTGAGCAAGACAGGAGAGGTCTGCTGCGCCATGTGGGTCAGCTCCCTGGCCAGGGATCGAACTCAGGCCATCGAGGTGATAGCACTGAGACTTAATTTCTAGGCCACCAGAGAGACCCCCAAAAGCTTTTAACTTTGATGAAGTTCAACTTATTTATTTTTACTTGTTTGTACTTAGATGGCATATCTAAGAAATCATTGCCTAATCCAAACTCATGAAGATATATACCAACTTTCTTCTAAGCAGTTTTATAATTTTGGCTTTTAGATTGAGGACTTTCAACCATTTCAAATTTGGTCTATATGATATACAATAGTCCCCCCTTATCTGGGATTTTTCCTTCCATGGTGTCAGCTACTGCGGTTGAAAATATTACCTGCAATAAGATATTCTGAGAGAAACAGATTACATTCACATAATTTTTATTATAGTATGTAGTTAGAACTGTTCTATTTTGTTATACGTTGTTATTGTTAACCTCTTACTGTACCTAATTTATAATTTTAATACTGTACCTATATTATAATTATAATGTATAAATTATAATTATAATATATAAATTATAATGTATAATATAATCTTATACATAACAAGCATATTGATATGTATGTTATGAGAAGTCATAACCTCTATAGGGGTCAGTATTTCAGGCATCTATTAGGGGACTTGCATATAAAGGGCAACTACTGTGTACGGTGTATAATAGAGGTATGACTTCATCATTTTCCCTGTGAAAAATCTAGCTGTCCCCTTATTTTTCGTTGAAAAGACTTTCCCCATTGAAGTTTCCTGACACGATCAAAATCAATTGAATATAGCATATGGGTTTCTTTCTGTACTCTCAATTCTAGTCCATTGATCTACTTCTGCCTTGATGCTAACATCACACTCAAGATTATTGCTGTAGCTTTGAGATGAGGACGCATACGTCCTCTGAACTGATCTTCTCCAAGATTATTTTGGCTCTTCTAGCTCCCTTGCATTCCATAAGAGTGTTGGGTTACTTTGTCCACAAGGATTTGTGACTGTGATTCTAAGGCCAAAATTTTTGATCATTCCAGTATCTGAAATCATTTCTGTCTATTTCTGTTGTCTTTTGCTGTTGTTGAAATGTAATTGACATAAAATATCGTGCAAGTTTAAGAGGGACACCATGCTGATTTGATACATTTACATGTTGCAATATGATTACCACAATAACCGGTTCATCTCTCTACCACATTATACCTAATTATTCTTTCTTTGTGTTTTCTTTTGTGCTGATTCTCACTGGTGGTGTCTTGTTTCCTTGTATATCTGGTTATATAAATTATTTGTGAAATTAATACGAGACAATGAGGACACCTCCTTAAAGTTACGTTTTGTTTGTTTGTTTTTACCAAACATCTGGAGACACAAGGTCACTTTAATTCAAGTCCAAGATTTGGGTTTCTTGAGTCACCAGGTGCCTAGACGCAAGGCTTTTCTTCTGGTTCACTCTTCTGGTTCACTTTGAGGATGTCAGAATGTGGGGTATCAGGTTCTCCATCTTGGACAAAAGACTGGGCTTACCTTTTATCCTTCCTCCTCTCCAGCTCCCCAGGATGCCATCAAAGCCACAGGTAAATTTCGAAGCTGTGTCTTCCAGATTAACAAATGCCCTTGGGACCACTGTGGTCTTCCTGTGTCTTCCAGATTAACAAATGCCCTTGGGACCACTGTGGTCTTCCGCAGTGGGCTTCCTTTCTGGATTTATTTGTTCAAATAAGTTTTTATTGAAGTAACATTGATTTATGATGCAAATTTTTGTATTTGTGTACAAACACCAAAGGTGTACACCATTATACTTTGACACCATATATATTACTTTGTGAGCAGAACCAAAGTCTAGTTTCCATCCACCACCATACCATTGACCTCTTTCCTGTTTTCCCCGCCCACTCAACCCTCTTCCTTCTGGTAATCACCATTCTGTTTTCTGAATCTAAGAGATTCCATTTTATTTTGTTTGTTCGTTTGCTTTTATCTCTTTGTATTCCATATGAATGAAATAATGTGGTATTTGTCTTTCTCCATTTGATTTATTTCAAGGTCCAACCTTGTTGGATGTGGTAAGATTTCATTTTTTCTTTTTAATGTTCCATTGTCTCTCTCTCTCTCTCTCTCTCTCTCTCACCACACACACACACACTTTCCATTCATTCATCAATGGACACCTAGGTAGTTTGCATATCTTGATTGTTGTTTAAAAAAAAAACAGTGAACATAGGAGTGCATGTCTCTCTTTTTTTAAAAAGTTTTATTTTATTTATGCATACAAGGACTGGGGGACAGGCCAGAGGCATGGGAGGTGAGAGGATTCACCAGAGACAGAGTGGGGAGCAGAACAGGCAGACTGACTGAAACACACTGAGGGGAGCAGTGGGCGAGGCAGGAGAGGTCTGCTGTGCCTTGTGGGTACCCTCTCTGGCTGGGGGCAGGGATCGAACTCGTGCTGCAGTGGCTGCGGTTTGCTTCACAGTGCGTTGCTTAACCCAGCACGGTGAAGGCCCCGCATGTATCTTTTTTAATTAGTGATTTTTTTCCTTTGGATAAACACCCAAAATTGGGATTATTGGATAATAGCCTCCCTGGCTTCTTGCCTGGGAATGCATCACCACATTGTTGATGTCTGACAGTCTTAAGAAGATGATCTTTTTGAATAAGATCTAGGGACTTAGACTGTCTTCAGCAGAAGGGTTGGTCCACGCGCTCTGTCCTCCATTCTGGAGGCGACGGCCTTGCCAAATCCTAATTTCCCAGTGGCATTTCCTTACCTCGGCTCTCTCTGTGCCCAGGCCAGATCCTGCTCATGTCAAGCATTCTTCATCACTGAGCCTGCACAGAACTTTGCAACCAGATGATCTCCCGACTCAAGGCTCGGGGCTCTTAGCTCTGGTCCCCCCAGGCCACATCTCCAGGCTGCCTGCCCACACCGCCAGACACCTCTGAGGCAGCCCATTCCACGCACGCACGCACGCACGCACGCACGCACACACGGGCTCTGGCTGTGAACAGCAGAGAGGTTGTCTCTGGCCCTGAGAGGGTGAGACACTTGGTTACAACCCAGTGAGATCAAGGTTGGGGGAGGGAAGCAAGGGAACCAGATCCAACCTGGGGAGGCTTCCAAGAGGAAGTAATGTTTAAACTGAGGCTTGAAGGACGTGTAGCAATTACCTGGCAAACAGGGGAGGGGAGGGGAGGGCATTCCAGGCAGAGTGACGCTCACCTGCGAAGGGCAGGGGGATGAGGGGGCTGGGGGATGAGAACAGCGAGCTGGAGAGGAGGGAGCAGAGGGTGAGGCGGGGCGGTAGATCTGGTGCAGTTTCACAGACCCCTCTTCCCTGCGGGGCTGAGGGAGAGCAGATTCCCTTGACCTTCCAAGCTAAACAGTCCCTCTGAAGAAAGGAGGCTGGCCTTGGCTGGCCTGGGTCCCTGGGCTTGGGCCTCTTTCCTGTCCTGCCTGGGGCAGAAGGGGCACTGGCTACATCCCCTTGTCGGCAGAAGCAGGATTTAGAGCTGAATGAAGCTACAGAGACTGTCTTCCTCAACAGCCCTGAACTCAGCACCGCCCGAGGCCCTTCCTGCAGCAGCCTGGCTTCGGCTCACCCATCCTGTTTGGCTTGGATGTGGCCCCTGATCTAAGGCACCAGGAGGGACCGGGTGATGGGGTTCGGTGGCATCAACCCCTGGGCCCTCAGGATGCCGCACGGTAGAACTCTGCACAGCCAAGATTCGAGGACACTCGCCCCTCATCGGATCCCCAGGTCACCATCAACCTGGCAGGAGGACACGGGGTTCACCCTCAGGGTACCAGTAGTTGAGAGGGGCACGAGAAGGGACGCTGTCCTGGCTGCTACAGCATTTCAGGGAGAAGCTGGGTAAGGAGCCAGCAGGGCAGGGGATGGCATTGCTGTGCTCGCCTTGGCCCTGCCCACCTTTTGTCCAGGTGGGTAAACTGAGGCCCAGGCCACGTGGCAGATGAGTGGCAGAGGCAAGACTGAACCCAGCTTACCTGACTGCAGTCCTCCCCACGCAGGGGCTGACGCCCAGCCAGGCCCCGGGCGGCATGGAGACTGGCATTTGGGCTGGGCTGGAAGGGGGCAGGTGCTTTGGGTTAACCAAGGAGTGAACCGGTTGGTTTCCAGCCCAGGAGCCTGAAATCTGGCCCCCTGGGAACAGGTGGAGATCGGGGCTCCTCTCCCGCCGTCATGCTCCATCAGAGGCTGACATTTTCCTGGCCTGCGGCTCCGCGCCATCAACAAAATGGGCTGAACAAAACACGTCTTGTTCAGCTGTTGTAAGCCGCTGTCAGTGCCTCCCAGACGGGACCACCGGGACGCTCCCGCTGCTGCTGGGCTCGGGGCACACAGCTGGGGAGACCCGGCACCCGCGGGAGTCGGGAAGGACCTCGGCTGTGGGCGGGATGGTGCCGGGCAGCTCCAGCGCGGGGCATGCACGGGGTGGGATATGCCACGTGTCGTGGAGGCCATGCGAGGCCAGCGGAGGAGGGCGGGGTGGCTCACGCCGGGATGGGCAGAGAAGCGGCCGGCACTCCTTCAGCCGGGAGGGGGGGCGCGTGGGCGCTTCTGTGGCTTGCGCCACATTCGGTTTTTGTCTGTGGTCAGCCCGACGACCGAGGGTCCGGTTTTGGGCCTCGTCCTACCAGTCGTGGAGCAGCCTCTGCTGGCGCCGGTATCTGGGAAGTGAGCAGGACCTGAGGTCAGGGAGACCAGGCAGCTCCCTTGCCTGGCGGTGGGGCTGCTTTTCTCTTCCTCCATTTGAAAGGAAAGCCCCGGAGCTCCGGGCAACTGGCCACCGCGTCCCATAGGTGCCGAGAGGCCGGTGTCGGCCACAGCCAGCCCGTGGGTCTCGGGGTACAAGAGCCAGCACGGTCGGCCCTGAGCTCACACCCTGATGCGTGCTCCCGGACAAGCCACCCTCCTTCTTCTCAAGAAATACTTAGTAGGCACCTACTGCATACCGAGGGCCGGGGACACTTGGGCAAGTGCTTTAATGCTCTGGGACTCAGTTTACCCCTTTGGCAAGTAGGAACAGTGGGACAGTGTGACTTTGCGCCCAGCAGCATGACCCATGTCGTCTGTGCTCCCGGGGGCCCCCGCCTCCCTGGTGACCCTGACTGAGGGGCCCTATCAGTGGGGGCAGGAGCGGTTCGTTCCAGGTCCAGGCTGCTTTGCAGAGTGAGGCTCCTGCCCCCCAGCCCAGAGACCCCAGGTCCCAGCTGGTGCCCACGCAGTTGTGGGGCCCTGCGAAGCGAAGGAGGATCTGCACTTCCAGTTGCTCCCGGGGCTGCACCGCGTGACAGCGCAGGGCGGTGGCCCCAGGTCTCTGAACTGCCCTGCCGGCTGCCCAGCCCCAGCCTCTGCCCAGGCTCCAGCTCTGCCACTGTGGCCAGGACTCCCCCTCTCCTCAGCCCGGCTCTGCCCATCTGCGCACGGCCTGCCTGCCTTCCCCGGCCTTCCAGGCAGCGGTGCCCCTATAGTCCCAGGGCTGGGGAGGCGGAGAGCAGACAGGCTGTGGGGGTGGAAGAGGCAAGCGCCGTCCTGCCCTCTCCAGGCGTGGAGGTGCGGGTGGTGACAGAGGAGGGTGTGAGACCAGCACGGAGGGAAGTCTGTGCCCGCCAGAGGTGGCGGGGGAGTGCCCGTGATTGAGTGGGGCTGTCAGCCCAGGGCGTGCAAGTGGCGAGCACATGTGTGAGAGCAAGACTGGTGGCAGGTGGGTGCACGGCCACAGTGCGCACGCGGTGACCCCCCCCAGGGGGCGGCTCTCAGAAACGGCCTGGGTCTAGCATCAAGCTGGCCTGGGTCAATCCCCATTAAGTGAGTTTCTGGCTGTGTGACCCTAGCCAGGTCGCTTGCCCTCTCTGGACCTCATTCACCCACTCCACAAGTACATCTTTTTCTAGACATTTATTTATTTATGCACACAAGAGCTGGGGTACAGGCCACAGTCGTAGGAGGTGAGAGGACTCACCAGAGACAGAGTGGGGAGCAGAACAGGCAGATCCACTGAAGTACACTGCTGAGGGGGGCAGCAGGTGAGGCAGGAGAGGTCTGCTGCGCCATGTGGGTCCCCTTCCTGGCTGGGGATCGAATTTGCACTGCTGTGGCTGCAGATGCTTCACAGTGTGGCGCTCAGTTCACTGAGCCACCAGGGAGGTCCCCCTTTTTTTTTTAACAATTTTATTTAGGCATGCATGCAAGAACTGGGGTACAGGCCAGAGCTGTGGGGTGAGAGGATTCACCAGAGACAGAGTGGGGAGCACAACAGGCAGACTGATTGAAACACACTGCTGAGAGGAGCAGCAGGCGAGACAGGAGAGGTCTGCTGCGCCATGTAGGTCCCCTCCCTGGCCAGAGATCGAACTCGTGCTGCAGTGGCTACAGATGCCTCACAGTGTAGTGCTTAGCCCCTTGCGCCACCAGGGAGGCCCCAGTTTCCCCATATTTAAAGCAGGAAAGCAGCGCTCATCTCCCAGTGCACAAAGTGCAGGGTCTAAACACTCCATGGAGGTCTGTTTTCTTCCTCCTTCTGGAAACTGGTGCTGCACCCTTCTTGCAAAGGGCATAGCTCTCTGCTGATGGGAACAGGAATCAAGGGGCCCTCCATGCGGCGCCACCCAGAACCCAGACTGTCCTTGCCCTGGGAGGCAGTGGCAATGGCATCTGGGGTGGGGTGGGTGAGATGGGGGCCTCAGCATTCCAAGGACCCTGGCACCTTCCCAGCGCCTGCCGGGGGAAGTGCTGTTGGGAGGAGGGAGGTCTGGAGGACAAAGGACAGGGAGCCGTGGGCCCTTCACTCGCCCCACACACCCACCCAGTATGGGCACAGGTGTGGGATGGAAACTCCTCCAACAAGTTGGAGCAACCCCCACCCCCACCCCCGGGCTCACGGGAGGGGGCTGGGGAAAGGGCAGAGGAGGTAGCTGCCAACTTCCCACTGCGCTGTTGTTTACACCCAAGCGATGAGTTGGCTCTTGGCTTCCCTGCCTGCTCACCTGGCCAGGTGTGATGGGAGAAGCAGAAGCGGGCTGGTTCCTGCCGGGCTCCCGTCAGCACTGGGTGCCTTGGCCTGCTGGATCTGGGCATCGGAAGGGGTAGCCACAGGCTCCGGGTTCGTTTAGAACCAGATGCCTGACTGCTCTCTCTGCCTGGTTTCTCCCCGGGCCCACAGCAAGTCCTCTGAGTCTGCGGAGCTGCGATCTCTCTTACAGGGGAGGCGGGTAGAGTTTAGGGCGCCCTGGGCCAGAAGGCCATGCCCGGGAGAAGGAACACTGGCCTCTCCCTTGCACACCAGCAAAGCACCTCAGCGAGGAGGCTACCATTTGTCAGTCTGGAGGGCGGGGGTGGGGAGGAGGCTGCTGCACCGCAGGAAGGACTCATGGACAGGTCACGTTCGCGTTAGACCTAAGAGCCTCGTGGCAGCCTCGGGAGGGGGGCTGATTGGAAGGGGACCCCTGCAGGGCTGCTGACCCCCCCAGGACCTGCCTTTGCAAGGCTGGGGAGATGGACCAGGAGAGATGGGAGAAGGGCCTGAGGCCCTGGGCCCCCCCCTCCTTCACCCTTCTCCACCCCACACTGCCCGGCCACGACCACGGAGAGAACGCAGGCATGGGAGCTGCTGGGTTGGGGTTGGGACACCCGGGCAGACCCCTGCAGCCTCGGAGGCCCGGGAGCTCCTGCCCTAGGCAGCAGGAAGCACCAGGCACTCGGCCTCACTCCCTTGCGCATGGCTTAATTTACTCCTCCCGCTTTGGTCATAGACCCATTTTACAGACTCGGAACCCAAGTTTAGCGGGCCCACGGGAGAAGCCGGAAGCTGGGAGGTCCATCTGCAGGACGGAGAACAGAGGGCGGAGCCGAGGGTGACGGCCAGTGTGGCCAGCAGCTTGCAGGAGAGGCCCACGGCTGAGCTTCGGGCCGACTGGCCCATCCCGGTGGCTTCCGCTTCCGGCCCTTCCAGGGGTGTTCTCTTCCTTCCCCAGCTTCAAGAGAGCCACCCCAGCCCCTCAGGCCTGCCCCTGGGACACCCGCTTCCTCCCAGCCCCCACCACCCTGCCTCAAGCCATCCTGCGCATGCTCCGCCCTCCAACCCTTACCCCTCCCCCCCACAGGTGCCCTCTGCCAGGGGCATTTGGCAGTGGGGTGTCCAGAGAGGGAGGACGGAGGTTCTGTGTTCTGACTTGGTTCCAACAGGGTTTTGTTTTATGCTCAAAGAACAAGATGGGGGGGATTTAACACCCCAGCCAAGTGGGGTGCAACTGGGAAGGAGCAGCTGGGAGCAGACCCCAGGCAGCTTCCAGGGCATGCACTTATAGCTTCACCCCTAGGTCTCCACTAAGCCTGTGCCGCTCCCTCCTTTTCCAGCCTCCTCTCTGGCCTCCAGCTCAGCCTGGTCCCTCGCAGCAGCGGCCTGGTCTGACTGCCCTCCCCGCCATGCCGATTCCTTCATACCCTCTCCACCCGCTGACCGAGTCCACCTGCACTGCTTCAGCACCCTCCCTGCATGACAGCGGCCCTAAATCACCTGGGCCTACAGCCTCCTCCTCACACCTGGCTCGCCTCACCTGAGTCACCTGCATCTACAGGTGAGGGACACAGTGGTTTCACGAGTCCCCACGGGCTTCCTTGCTCCAGGTCCTGGGGTGAGAAGTGCACAGAGGCCACCCCTCCCCTTGGCCTTCCTGGCCCCATGGGCACTGCCCCCTTGGAAGCCACGCCACCCCGCAGGCTGAGCCCTCCCTGTACCTGGTCTCCCACCGAACCCATGAACTGAGCAGGTGGGCAGCCCTGAAGATGGTTCCCAGGGACACCCCTGCACACCCCTCCTTCCCGGCCCCTGCATGCCCGCTCCTCCCCCAGCAGCAGGTTCGGGGTCTGGGGTCTGCAGCCTCCTCCCAGCAGGCCAGGGGCAGACCTTGGCTTCCGGCAGAGGGGTCTCCACTCCGCTCCCTGCCCGCCACAGGCCCTGCCCAGGTGGCTCTAGCAGGTTGTTTTCCCAGTGCTGGGCCCGGCTCAGCCTCCAGGGCCTGCAGGTCACGTAGCCAAACTCGTTCCTCCTCTGGGCTGCCCAGGCTGCTGAGCACAGCGGTTTCCTGCTGGGGAGAGCACAATGGAGCCCGTCCCGAGGGACCCACCCTGGGGAGGCGCCTGCCCGCTGTCTCCAAGCGCTGTGTGACCCAGAACAGGGCCCACGCCCTCTCTGAGCTTTAGTTCCCTGGTGAGAAGTGAGGGGGTGAGCCAAGGTCATGCCACACTCTGACAGTGATAACAGAAAAGCTTTCCTTGTGCACTCGGGACACAGCAACCACATCTTCCAGAATGGTCGAACCGGGGAGGGGGACCTCCGTTTTCTGTCTGACATCCCAGATCTTCCCACCCCCTGCTCAAAGATCTGTTCTCCCCATGCCCAAATCGCCCCTGTGACTCCCTCTTCCTCCCCGGAAGCACGCAGCCAGGCTAGGATGGAGAAATAGGAAATGTGGGAAGGTACAAGTTCAACCAGAAGGTGCCTAGCCTGAGGTGGTCCGGGCCTGCCACCCCAGCTGGCAGAAGCAGATAGGGTGAGGGCTGATGATGTCAGGGGGCTGAGGGCCTACCTGGGGAGGAGCAAACCAGGGTCTCCAAGGTTGGGATGTAAGGTCCAACTAGGTTCTTTTCCTACCTCTCTACTTGTCTCTCCTCTACCATGCCAGCACCGTCAGCCTGGACAACCTCTTGTTCATCTCCAGATTTGGATCAGGTGTTCTAACCCAAAGCCTAGGACCACAGGCCTCATCGGGAACCAGATCTCTCAGTAATGTGGAGATGGGGAGTAGCTGCACTTTCTACAGTGACACCTGGGGACACACCCCGGCACCCCTCACCTGACTGGCATGGGTCAGGGTCTTCACAGGTGTGTCCCTGGAAGAGCAGGGCTCCAAGAGCAGACATTTCTTGGCCGCTATGGGGCCTCTGGGGGAGAAGGGACACGGGAGGGTCTGGGCTTCTTTGGCAAGAGGACACTGTGGCCTCCTGGGTTGGGGATGGGGGGATGAATACGTCCCCTTGTCCCCCTGTCCCCTGTTGCTGAGGCCCAGCCTCCTGGAGGCCAACCCCCCCAGGATCAGAAGGCGCGCCCTGCTCAGCCAGGACCTCCATCCCGCCCTGTCCTGGAAGCTGCACAGTGCTGCTTGAAGCTCAGCCTCCCCAAAGGGCCAGCCCGGGCACCCCCTCCTGCCTCCCAACACGGCGGAGCACCCCGCCGCGCTTAGGTGGATGACACAGGAATCCTGGCACTTGCCTTTCTGGGCTGCGGCTTCCTCATCTGCACAATGGCCTCCAGAGAACCCCAAAGGACCGAAAATGTACCCCACACACAAGAGGAAGCGAAAATCCTAGAATTTTTCTTTCTAGTTGGATTTTTTGTGGCCCCTTTTCCCCCAGCACCTCTGACTCCATGATCGCCTTCCTGCCACCTCCTCACCTGCCGGCCTGCCAAGGCACCCCATCCTAGACAGGCCCTGCCCAGGACCCCCCCTCCCGAGCCCTCTCAGTCCCTCCCCAAGTTGGCTTCTGCCCTCCCTTCCCAGAGGTCTTAAAGCCAGCTGCGGGGTCTNGCTGGGGGGTCACCCCCCCCCCCCCCCCCGTCCCCAGGGCTGGAACAACTCCGTCAGAGCCTGGGCTGGGGAACCAGAAGTTGGGGCTCTGGAGCCCTCATGCCCAAACCGCTTCCTGCTTCCCTGTCCTGCTGCTGGCACCGGACGGTCTGACACCCCTGGCCAGTCCTGGGGCCTTCTGTCAACTCCACCCTGACCTGGTTTCTGGATCCTCCCCCTTTGGTGGGAAAAATACTTCCCTGGAGTGTCGATTTCTCCCCCCGCCCACCCCACCCACTTCTGGGCTGGGAAGGCAGGTATAGGCTGGGCTGGGCAGGGCTGGGCGGGCTGGGCAGGGGACACCATCTGGGCTGTGTTTGCTTTTGGGGTTTTCCTCTTCGGCTGATTTCCTAAACCAAATGTCTAGGTGATTGTGGGGTCAGAGCCAGTCAGTGTCCCTCGTGGGTCAGTGATGGGGGGCGATAATAGAAGACACTGGGGGGCACTTATGTTCTTCCCAGAACTAGACTGTCCTGGGGAGTCCTTGAGCCCTGGGGTGCAGGAGCTTCTTCCCCACCTTCAGAAGAGGAGACTGGGGTTCAGAGAGGCCCGGGGGTACCCAAGGATGCACACACACACTGACAGGGAGGTGCTCAGGAGAGAGCCCCCCCGAGCCCGTGGCTACTCTTCCCTCCTGCCCACTCCCTCCCCTGCCTCACTGCACCCTCACCCCAACTTCTTGCTCCTCTCCCCCACATCTCTCAGACCCTGCCTCCCTGTCTTCACTTTCTTCCCAAGTGGCTTCTCCCTCAGCCCCAGCCTTGCCATCACCCCGACCCCACCTTCCCTGCAGATGTGAGCCCCAACCCTGGTGGCTGTGGCTGCCAGCGCCCCAACCAGCGTGCCTGGCGGACTTCAGGCTGCAGCAGCAACAACTCAGGAGCTCATGCGGCGCGGGTCCGCTCTGGAAGTGGCACCCCAGAGACGCCCACTGAATGCTCCCTGCACGAGAGGGTGGGGCCGCTACTGCTCCCATTTTACAGGCGAGGAACAAGAAAAGGGAGGCAGCCTGCCTGTCAGGGAGGAGCCAGTGTTGGACCAGGCGCCCATGTCGCCCTCCTGGCCATCCAGCCCAGACCTCCCACCCAATCTCAAGTTCTGGTCCTCCGCATCTCCCATGGACCCCCAGCAAGGGGCCACCACGCCTGCCTAGCCCCTGCCCATAGCTCCCATGTCTGTGTCAAGGCCTGTTGGTGCCATCCCCCCCTCCAGACTGAGAGCATCTTGGGTCCCGCTCTGTCACCGCTCTGTCCCACACCCAGCGCCACTGGCACACGGTGGGCCTGGAGCTGGAGGAGCGTTGATGCCAGCCCCGGGTCGGGCTTTGCTTCCCCACAGCGCCCTCTGCTGGCCAGGCCAATCACTGCCTTAGGGCCTCCCCACTACAGCCTCTTCTGGTCCTCATCATCCTAATAACCCCCTGGATTTACAGAGCTCCTTTCTTCCATCAGGCTCAAAGCACTTTCCCATCTGTGATCTCCCTGGCCTGGGACCAGCCCCAGGAGTGTGGGAGGGCTCAGCATTTCTCTCCCCACTTTACAGACAAACCAAGGTCCTGGAGAGGGCTGGGGCGAGCCCTGGCGTGCTGCTGGCAGGCCAGAAAAGAGCTTAGAGAGCTGTTTCTCCAACCCTCTGTGTGACAGATGAACAAACTGAGACCCAGAGGGGAAGAGACTTGCCTCAATGAGTCCCAGGCTAGAACCCCCAGTGTCCTAAATACCGTCCGTCCGGGCTTTCCCACGACATCAAGACCTCTGCCTGCAGCTCTGCGGGCCTTGGTCAAGTCGTTAAACTTAATGAACCTCTCTTGTCCCATTTGGAAAAGGAACAGTACTTCTTGCTCTGCCAGCCCCCAGGAGCCTTGGAGATGTGACATGGGAGTGCTCGGGACCAGCTGTGAAGGCTGTGAGCACAGCAAGCACATGGCCAGGTGAGCCCAGGTGATGGGAGAGTCTGGGAGGGCAGTGGCTGGAACTGCATATTCCAGCAGGACCCTCACTCCTGCTCGGCACAAACACAACCCTGGGACATTCCGCTCCATGACTGCAACAAGCCAGTGTGTCACACACGCTGCCCTTTGCACATTGCTGTGTGCCCACACGATGGGACACAGTTGAGGATAATTAGGCAAGTTCCAGCTCTTGGAGATTAGAGTAGATGCCAGAAAACTATGATCCCGTGGGCCAAATCCGGCCCTTGACCAATCTTTATAAATAAAGTTTTATTTATAAAACTGTGCAAGTCAAGGTGGCAGAGTGGGAGGTCAGAAGAAATAGTGACCTCTCTGATCCTGAGTCTCGACTCCTCGCCTGTTATACTCCTCCTGATACATTTCACTATGTATATATTTATTTATCCCAGTGGCCTGTGAATGTGTTCTCTCTGCCAGACTCTGAGGCAGGAGTTGCAAAGGGTCAGATAGTAAATATCTTCAACATCGAAGGCCGTAGACCATTTCTGTTGCATCTACACAACTGACATTGTGAGGTGAAGCAGCCATAGATGATAGGTAAGCAAATGAACCTGGATATTTTTCAATAAAACTTTATTTATAAAGATTGGTCAAGGGCCGGATGTGGCCCACGGGATCATAGTTTGCTGGCATCTACTCTAATCTCCAAGAGCTGGAACTTGTCTAGTTATCCTCAGCTGTGTCCCATCGTGTGCAGACAGCAAGCACATGGCAGGCGCTGATTCAATCACTACTCCAGAGGGGTGTCCGTTGGTGTGAAGGAGGGCCTGCAAGAGGGAAGACCTCTGTGGGTGGGACCCCTGGGACAAGTGTCACAGGCGCTGATCGAGGGGAAGAGAGCACTGTTTGTGAAAACACCCAGAGACAGGAATGGAGGGGATGCTACCATCACCTCAGCATTACTCCAGAGGTTAAAACAGGTTGCCCCAGCATGCCTGAGCTTGGACCTCCCCTCTTCCAGGGATGGAGGGAAGATTAAAAAGGACAGGACAAAAAAGGATCTTGCCGCCGTCCCTGGCACTAGGGACAGTGTCAGCTGCCGTGATCATTCCTGTTGCCGTTATTAATCCCAACACCTGAAATTGCCCCCTACCTGGGGGTGGGGCTGCTGGTCGGGGCTCCCCTCCAGTGTCCCCAGTGCCTGACACAGTAGTGGTGTCCCCTGCATCAGACAGGAGACTTGCTCTTCTAGGCCAGCTGGTTGCCTGGAGGGGATTCTGAACCGTCACCCCACTCCTGCTGGGAGCCCCCAATCGTCACTCTTTCTCAGGTCCCTATACAGGCCCCACACCCCAATCCTTGGGACCCCAAGTCAGGACTAGCACCTGAAGCCTCCAGGTGGAGCAGGAGTCTTCACTGGACCCATAACTGGCCTAGGTTCCTTTCCTGGGCATCAGTCTCTACATTTGTATGGGGTGGGGGTGGGGGGTGGGGGTCGGGGGGTTCTGTAGGACCAGGTGCCTCAGCTCAGGACAGTGTGGCCACTAGCGACCGTGTGACTGTAGGAGGATTCAGCCTCACAGGAACAGCTTAGCAAGACGACAGCACCTTTGGCCAGGAAAAAGTTACCACGTACTGGGGCAGACAGCCCAGGCCAGAGCACAGAGCCCGGTGACCAGAACAAGGGGAGGGTTTCAGTGTCCTCTGTGTCAGCTGGGCACCTTCATGCAGGGCACACAACCCTGAGCCACGGCTGGGTCTGAGTTGCCAGCGTGGTCTTTTCTAGGTCAGTTGGCCAAGGAAGAGGGACAAGAACAGTAGAGAACGCTGCTGTCTCAGGCTGCCCCCTGGTGGCCACCTTCTGCATGACATGAACTGCTCCAGAGAAGCCCCTTAGTGGTGTCTGCTCTGGGTCCTCACAGGGGGGCCTCCTGCCTACCTGCAGACATCATCACACCCAGGAGTTGGGGTACCAGCCACCAAAACCCAAAGAAGTATCCTTTCATGAAGTATCTATGGTGGACTAGACCTGGGCAGGCATTTTATTTTATTTATTATTTTTTTTATTTTTTTATTTTTTATTATTTTTTTAAAGATTTATTTTTTTTTTAAAGATTTATTTATTTATGCATACAAGCACTGGGGTACAGGCCAGAGGTGTGGAGGGGTGAGAGGATTCACCACAGAGTGGGGAGCAG
>JAGFMF010012145.1:0-13796 GCA_019455555.1 Galemys pyrenaicus | reverse complement strand
TCCCCTCCCTGGCCGGCAGCAGGGATCGAACTTGTGCTGCAGTGGCTGCGGTTTGCTTCACAGTGTGTTGCTTAACCCACTGCGCCACCAGGGAGGCCCTAGGCAGGCATTTTAGAGATGAACTCAGACACCTGGCTGGATGTTTCCAGGTCTCAAATCCTGGTCCCCTGTGGAAGCTTCTTCCAGGCCTAGAGCCCCACCCAAGGGTGACTGGAAGGAAGCTGAGCTCACAGATGAGGAGCCAGAGGATGGGACTTCCCTGGTTCCCTGGATGCCCACCTAGGGAGCTAACTACTGGTGCCCCCTCCTATCTCCACCCCCTCCGCCCCCCTCGTCCCCATGCTCCAGCGCTGGGACTGTTCCTCCTCCTGGGACTCAGTCCTTCTCCCACCTCCGGCCCCTGCCCGTGCTGTGCTCGCTGCCAAACCTGGTCCCACCTACCTGCAGCTGTGGACTGTCACAGTCACTTCCCCCTCAGAGGACAGTCTGCCCCCTCGGGCTGATCTCAGACTGTGTCCACGCTCAACCCCAGGACCAGGTCAAGTCCTTCTCCTCAGCACCCCGGGCAGCTCCTTGCATCCTGCGGGTCTGTGACCCCTAATCTACCTGAGTCATTACTGGGTGGGGGTGGGGGACCCCCACTCCAGTATGGCTCACCCTCCCCAGCAAGCAGGGACCTCATCTGTCTCACTCGTGCTGTGGCCTCAGCACCCTACAGGCCTGTGCACATAGTAGGTGCTCAGTCGTCATTTGCTGGGTGGATGAAAGGGTGGCTGCGTCCGTCCTGGCCATAACCACACTCTAGATGGGTGCCCTTGGGCCAGGCTCCCTTCCTCGCCTTCCGTCAGTAAATGATGCTTTGTGCTGGACGCAGGCGTCAAACGAGGTCTGTCTGGCTTCCAGTTCTCTTTCTGCTCACCCAGGCCTACGCGCCCCAGAAAACCAACACGTAGAAATGTTTGATGCTGGAGCCAGGCAAGCCCATTCTGAAGTCCCAGGCTCTCCCACTGATGCCCGCAGGCCTCCAAAGCCAGTGCCCAGCATCCCTGCCACCCCCCCACTCCACCCCCGGGCACATCTCTGCCTGCTCACATCCACTCCACTTGCATTTTTTTTTTTTTAAAGAATATTCCTTTAGGGCCTCCCTGGCGATGCAGGGGTTTAAGTCTCAGTGCTATGAAGCATCCTCAGCCGCTGCAGGATGAATTCCCGAGTTCAATCCCCGGCCAGGGCGCGGACCTGCGTGGCGCAGCAGACCTCTCCTGTCTTGCCCACCACTCCCCTCAGGGTGTTTATTTCAGTCGATCTGCCTGTTTTGTTTTTTTAAAAGATTTATGTATTTGTGCTTACAAGAGCTGGGGTACAGGTCAGAGTCGTGGGAGGTGAGAGGATTCATCAGAGACAGAGTGGGGAGCAGAACAGGCAGATCCACCGAAATACACTGCTGAGGGGGGCAGTGGGCAAGGCAGGAGAGGTCTGCTGTGCCATGTGGGTCCCCTCCCTGGCCAGGGATCGAACTCGTGCTGCTGTGCTGCGGCTGCTTCACAGTGCGGCGCTCAACCCACTGCCCCACCAGGGAGGCCCCAAATCTGCCTGTTCTGCTCCCCACTCTGTCTCTGGTGAATCCTCTCACCCCCTGCACCTCTGGCCTACACCCCAGTTCTTGTATGCTTAAATAAAAATAAATCTTTTTTAAAAAGAGTTATTCCCTTATTGTAAGATTTTTAAAAATTTTTTGTTTATTTTTGCCAAGTGGTGGTGGGCACGGCGGCGACCCTGCAGTGGACTGAACATGGGCCTGGGGGGTGACTGGCACCACAGCCCACCCAGACCTGAGTCGTTTCCGCACATGGCTCCCGCACTGCCTCCCCAGCCCCGGGCACCCAGGCAGGGCTGGTCTGAGCCATTGCTGTCACAGCTCCGGGGATGAATCTTCCTGTGCTAGAATCCCGCAGCTTCTGCTCGCCACGCTGCAGTGTCCAGCCCGGGGTCAGGTAAATGTCCATTGTGGGACAAGTGGGCAGGCCACGGGTGCGGAGGGGGGCTCTTCTGCATCCCCACAATTGTGATTGGGGAATGAGGTGCAGGGAAAGTGGGGCAGGAGCTGGGCGCTCTCACCCTGGGGCCCTGCACCCACTGGGGCCCCTTCCTCCTCTCCCTCATGGGTGGGTGGGGTAGGAGGGCGCTGGGGAGGGCAGTGGAAGGTGACAGGTGAACTGGCTGCGGGCTGAGCCGGGTGAGGACAGCCACCCATCTTGGAGCTGCCCGAGCATCTGGCATCTGTGGCTCCAGCAGAATCCCAAGGACAGGGAAGGTGACTGTGGGCGTGCAAGGGGAGCCGCCCATTGCTATGTGGCCCGGGTCGGACTAGGGCCAGGGCTGGGCTGACAGCAGGAGGCCTGGGTTCCAATGCCCACCACGCCATCAATGTGCTGTGTGACCTTGGGCAAGCCCCTGACCCTCTCTGAGCGCCTCTGTTCAATAAGCCCATGAGGTTCCAGGGTAGGCGCAACCACGTCCACTCAGCCTGGCCATAGCCCAGCGTCCGCGAGTGGGGGGCCCTGGCTGGAGCCACTGCCCGGCTCCCTCCTGCTGTTCCTGCTGAGACCGAAGGAGGCACAGTGGGCTCCCCAAGCTACTTCCCCTGGCTCTCTCCAGGGGCCCCTCCCTGTGCCCTCTGCCCCAGGACTGCCAGGCTGCCAGCCGGGAGCACCTCGGCTGTGGCGAGCGGCCCACATCACAGGGAGCTGGTGCTCCCACCCAGGCAGATCCAATCACTCCACCTCGGGCAGAGGCCAGGACACAGGCTGGGCCACCCAGGATGAGGCCCCAGAGCCGGGCCACAGGCAAACCCAGCTTCCCTTCCCCACGGAAGGGCGGGCACACACTGGCACGGCACCGGCTCTGGGCATTATAGTGACAGGGCAGGGGGTACCTGAGAGATCCTTTCCCAGGCCAGATCTGGGGGCAAGGCAGGAGGGGTGGGAGGCAGAGCACGGGGGTTCTGAGCCCCCAGACTGGACACAGCACCGGTTCCAGGACAGGCACAACTGCCCTGGTCACACTGGCGCATAGTAGGTGCTTATTTTGCATCTCCTGAGTGGAGGCTCTTCAGGCTTCCTTGCACGCAGGGAGGCGAGTGAGATAATGCACCGTACCTGTGTTCACCGTCACTTTTATTCCTAGCCTTAAGCACCTACTGTGTGCAGGTTATTTTGCATGTGTGTCATCTACACGCCCTGACGGCAATCCCATGAGGTGAGATTTTTTTTTACCCACAGTTTACAGATTTTTAAAAAATAACAAACAGGCTCCGGGAAGTGAAGCAACTTGCCAAGTCACACAGTCTGTGCGAGCTGAGCCCCCTCACGGCAGGCCTGCCACACCAGGCGCTGCTCTCCTCAGACTTTACTGCAGAGGCCCCGGGGCGCCAGCCCTGCAGTCCTACGGCCCAGATACTACCCTCTGGTGCCTCCAGCTCCACCCACAGGGCCAGCCGCGAACCTGCCTCCCTCACCTATAAAAGGGACACAGTGTCACCTGCCCTGGCACAGGCGCCAGGATGAAGCGAGGCCAACAAGGTGAAAGCAGGTGCCTGCCACACAAAAGAGCCGTCTGTGCGTGCGTGTGGACTATAAATGCGAGTGTGCATAAATATGCACGCATTTGACTGTGAGTGTGTGGGTGTGTGACTGTGTAAATGCGAGTGTGCATAAATATGCACGCATCTGTTAGGTGAGTGTGTGCTAGTGTTTATGTGTCCATCGGTGGGAGCGTGGGCGTGTGAGCATGTGTGAGTGTGCCTGGTGTAGGTGTGGAGGGGGTAGCATTCTGGGCTCCAGTAGAGGGATCCCCGCTGAGAAGAGGCCCTTTTGCCTCAGCCCAGAGGGAGTCTTGCCCCCAGCAGGTGCTGCGGGACACCCCCCAAGGACGCTGGACTCCAGTCCTACAGTGAGGCCACAGTAGCCATCTGTCCCCACCCCCGACCTCACCCGAGTCTAGGGTCTCCCATGAGCTGTTCTCACAGCGAAGCAACCTCAGGGAAGGCATCCCCGGCCTCAGTTTCTTCCTCTGTAAAATGGGCACGGTGGAATCAGGCGCTCCGACGGGGCAGGAATCTTGCTTCCGCCGTGCGTCGTCCCGGTACTTCGTGCGCCCCTGGTGGCCCGCAGCCCCCTCCTCCGTGCGGCACCTCCTGCCCCCACCGCGCTCTTCCCTGACCTTCAGCCCGTCACCAGATGGCGCGAGAGGCCTGGTGGCCACAGGCTCCCGACTCTCCGGCCCGCCCCGCCGCCCCCTGCGCCCCCCAGCCCCGAGGCCCTCCCTGCTCCTCCGATCGACCCCCCACCGCGGAGCCGCAGCAACAGGTGCGGGGCACGTGGGCGGCGCGGAGACGGGGGTGGGGCGGGGGCGGGGCCCCTCGGCGCTCGCGGCGCTCCGGCTCGGGGCGCGCGGTCCCCCGGGTCCCCCCGCCCGCCGTGCTCCCCGCTGCTGGCAGGAGCGGGCGCGGCGCGGGAGGCGGCGGCGCGAAGCGAGCCGGGCGCGGCGGCGGTGGCGGGGACGGCGGGGACCTTCCGCACGTCCGCCCGCAGCGCCCGCGCCGCGCGAGAGCCCCGGGCCCGCGGAGACATGAGCGCCCGGCGGCCCGACGCACCCAAGGCGCAGCGGCCCGGCCCCGCGGCCCCGTGATGGGCTCCTGCGTGTCGCGAGGTGAGGGGCCGGCCGGGCGGGGGTCGGGCCCTTGCGCCGCGGTCGCGCGCGCGTCCCTGCCCCGGTTCCCGGGAAACCAGGGGTGGGGTGCGGTGCGGTGGGGGTGGCGGCGACCTGCCCTGCCTGGACCAGCCGCACCCCCACCCCACCACTGCAGAGTCCCAGGGGACGTGGCGTCCGGAGAGGGCCTGGACAGGGGAGACTGGGCTAGGGGAGGCTGCGGGAGAGGTCATGGCCTCCGGGCCAGCTTGGAACCACACCCAGGCAGGTGGAGCGGCAGGGTCCTGGGCTGGAGGGCCACACACACCCCCCACAGTGTGCCTTGCGGGGAGCAGGCTTCTGCGTGTTCCTGGCTTCTCTGGGAGGACTTGGGGAGCTCAGGGAGAACAAGCTGACTCTCCTTCCACACCCCCAAACACAGGCCTTACTAACTCAACGCGTGACCCTCCCTCCTTTCTCATCCCACCACACTGTCTTCAGAGTCCCGAACCCCGCAGCCCCGGTTTTATTGGAGGTGAACAGGTTATAAGGAAGGACCCCCTGTCCCGACCCACATCCTAACTCCTCGTCCCCACCCCCACCCTTGGCTGGGGACAGCAAGGGACAGACACAGCCGATGTTCCCAGTAACCCCTGGGCCTTCGCCTCTGAGCCCTGAAAGCCTCCGGCACCCACTCCTCTGCTCTCTGCAGTGTCCCAGCGCCATGGTCTCCCCAAGGTGGTATTGGGGGCAGCTGGAGTAAGTTGCCCTGGGTGGGGGTGCCAGGGGAGTCTCACACAGAGCCTGGGGGTGGGCATGTTGGTCTTTGGAATCCTCCTCTCCACCACCTTCCTAACAGGCGGCTGAGACACATTCAGAAGACTCTGAGTCAGGCCACCCCCAGGCTGTCTCCACACCCCCAGCAGGACCAGGGAGCTGGCAGGAGAGTGGGGGGGCAACTGGGCTGTTGGCTCTGGCTCTACAGGCTGGAGCCAAACCCACTAACTAGCCACTGGGCCCTGGGGAGTCACCACCCAGCCCGTCATCCCTTATGGCTTACGCAGCTGTAGGGGGTGAGCAGGCCCTGGGGAGGACAGGGTGGGCCCCAGGGACCTTGCAGAAGGAGCCCGGCCCCTTCTCCATCTCTAAGGACTTGCTGGCCGGTCCATGTGGGACACAGGTGAGCAGCTCAGGATGCTTCGAGAGGGGGCCAGGTAGGCTGCGTGAGGTTCATTCCTTACTGCCCCTGGCTGGTACTGTCACGAGCCTGCGGTGCGCCAGGCGTGCGTGCGCGTTGGGCAGCGTGGAGACGCCCCCAGCACGGCCCTGCCCTGGGCGGCGCCCAGCCGGAGGCAGTGCAGTTCTAGAGCGAGGTGTGCTTTGGATTCTGTAGGAGTCACGGCTCCCTCTGTGTGTCTAGAAGCCCAGAAGGTTCTGGGCGTCTCTGGTGGGGAGGGTCTGGCGTATCCACGGCGACTGTGTCCTTTCTGCACCACACGGCCGTGCCAGGCCCTCGGGGCCTTGGCGGTGAGCTGCAGACCCTGGAGTCTGGGGGTCTGCCCATGGAGGTCACGGGGGGTCGTGTGAGCACTGAGGCTCCCACGCCCCAGCCCAGGAGAGGGTGACCACGGCCCCTGGCAGGTCCTCGGAGCGGGGCCACGGGCCCCTCTCCTTGCATGATGCCCGCCTAGTGCGCACGGCACACCGCTCCCTGCTTGCACACTTGGGCTAATTGTGGTGTGTAGTCCGGGTCCGCACTTCACAGGTGGAGAAGCCGGGCGGGCGAGCTGACTGACTGGCCTAGGGCACAGAGCTAAGAAGCAGAGGCAGGACTTGGACCCGGCACACCCACCCCGGACCCCGGCCCTTGGCCTCTGCACTGGCCCTCAGCCCTGGCACCTCCTGGCTGCCCCTGCAGCCCACGCCTGGTCCCCAGCCTGCTCTAATTGCTAACTAGAGCCCCCTTTCTCCAAGGGAGGATCCCCGATCCAGGACACAGCCTGAAGTCAGGCCCAGGGGCGGTGCCTCAGGACGGTGCCCACGAGAACACACAGGTGGGGTCCCCTAGCTTAACCCCAAACCTCAGGTGCCGACCACCCCCTCCCGCAGCCAGCGTCTCCGTGCCGGGTGTCTGTGCCAAACTGCTCTCTCACCCGCCAGCTCTGCGGCCTCAGCTCCCTGACCTCAGTGTTCTCCTCTCTAGAAGGGGGTAACGCCAGTGTGGGTGTCTGGGCTGCTTCTGGGGGGTTGCTTTTGGGGGGATGACCTAATCGGCGCTGAGCACCAGACCAGCACCTGGTGCGTGGTGCGTGTTTGCAAGCGCAACAGTTGCCTGTTACGGCGCCCAGACCCCCTTGGCTGGCGAGAGGACGCTGCGGCAGCTTCCATCCTGCCTCACAATAGCAGCAGCTTCCATCCTGCCTCACAATAGCAGGGGCACCTGAGGTGCGAGGACAATGGGAAACGTTTGGGGCCACATTCAGCCCCACGAGTTTCTGGGAGCTGTTCTGCGCTCACTGTCTATTCCTAAGTTATCTCTGTGAGGTGCTGACCAGGGCCAGGCCGAGCCTTTACTTTCCTGACCTAGTTAACCATCACTCAACTCGGAAGGGGCCCCGGGGCCCCGCTGGGGCTCAGCGAGGGGGGAGACCTGCCTGGGGCCACAAGCCTGGACGCAGAGGAGGCTGTGAGTCCTGCCCGTGTGAGCCCCAGGCCCACCCAAGGGGAAGCCCTGCCCTCGCTGTCTCCTGTGCCCCACAGGGAGAAAGTGCGGCTGGTGCTTTCAGACACTGGCCTTCCAGAAGAACCCCAGGGGCTGGTACCGGACTGCGGCTTTGTTGCGCCGCTGTGGTGGTTGTATGGAGTGGGGGTGTTGGGACAGTGCCCTCTGCTCGCTCCTCCAGGGTCTCCCAGTGCCCACCCCACACCCCTGGCACCAGAACTTCTGCCTGACGCCCCTGCCCGGCCCTCTCTCCCAGACCACCCGACCAGCCTCCCAGCCCAGCCCGGGGGTCTCCAGTGCAGCAAACATGGGGGGCAGCCAGGGTTGCAGACTGAGACTGTTATTCTGGAAGGTCAGGCTCTTGATGGCGTCGGGGGAAGGTCCAGCCCTGAGGGGACAGAGCAGAGCTGCTGCCCAGAGCCTGCTGGGCCTGTACCCCCGCCCCCGTGCCATCAGTGACCCTGCCCAGCTGGGGAGCAGAGGCTCGCGCCAGGAGCTGCAAGGAGGCTGCGGAAGAGTCCACAGCCTGGCCCTTCAGGGGTTGTCTGAGGAAGAAGGCGCCCGTCTCCCTCGGAGTGAGGAACCAGGGGGGTGGGTCAGGGCACGTCTATACAGCATGCACAAGTGGCCTGAGGGCCCTAGGTTTATTTTTTTTTAATTTTTAAAAAGATTTATTTATTTATGCATACAAGAACTGGGGGACAGGCCAGAGTCCAGGGAGGTGAGAGGATTCACCAGGCAGAGCGGGGAGCAGAACAGACAGACTGACTGAAACACACTGCTGAGGGGAGCAGCGGGCGAGGCAGGAGAGGTCTGCTGCGCCATGTGGGTCCCCTCCCTGGCTGGCAGCAGGGATCGAACTCGTGCTGCAGTGGCTGCAGTTTGCTTCATAGTGCGTTGCTTAACCCACTGCGCCACCAGGGAGAGGGCCCTAGGTTTAAACCCACCTGTCACTAGCTGGCGACCTTGACAAATGATTGAACCCCTCAGAGCCCCAGTTGCCCCATCTGGATCTAACAGTATCTATTTTGTAAGGATTCAATGAGAGAAAAATAGATGAAAAGTCCAAGGACAATACCTGACACATAGTAGGTATTCAATAAAAATTGGCAGCAAATCACTGCAGGCAACGCTTTGCTCATTAGGGCTGCTGAGGCAAATCAGGGCAGGCTGCCTGGAGGAGGTGAGTCTAGAGCAGGGTATTCAAAGAGGTTGGACACAGGATGGCTGAGGAAGCAGAAAGGAGCTAAGGAAGGTATGGCGGAGGAACCTGATCTCCCTTCGTCCATGGTTGGGACTGATGAGACCCCGGGCAATTTTCAGCTGCTCTGCTCGCTGATGGAGCTGGCATTATGGCCCTGGGGGCCCGTAAATGAATGTCTTGGGGAGCGAGGGGCTGTGTGTCCGCTTGGGCCAGGCCTCTGTCAAGCTCAGAGGGTCAGTCTGCTACCGTGACAGCGGCTCCCCAGGTGGAGAGGCCAAGGACTCCCCCTCTGCGGGGCCCCAGGGCCAGCTCCAGCCCTGGACACAGGACCAGGGGAGCCGTGACCAAGACTTGTCCCTGGGTCCAGAAAGAGGACCCGAGGCCTGGGAGGGGAGAGGGACCGCGCTGCCTGTTTGGTGCGCTGGCGCGGCAGCTGCCCGCCCTCACGGCGGCCCTTTCCAGACCACTGAGCGGGCAGCCCGAGCATGCGAGGGGCGCCAACACCCTCGTTTTACAGATGAGAGCCTGAGGCCCGCAGGCCTGGACAACAGGGCGAAGCTGGGGCTTACACCCGCGTTGTCTCTGAGCCCAGGACAGCCCGCGCCTGGCAGCTGGAGGGGCCGCTGGGGCGCCTGTGCCAGGGAGGGGGCCGCGTCTCACCTTCAGGGGCAGGGTCCTGAGAAGCTCAAGGGGAGCCCACGAGGGCCCAGGGACGGGGGCTGCGGGCCAGGCTGCTGCTGGTACCCTGTGGCTTAGAGGAGGCTCACCCTCCCGGGCTGCTGAGAAAGAGCAGGGTTAATTGTGGGCTCTCCCTGCCCTCCTGGGGTGCAGAGCCCTGGGAGCCACTCCGCGGGGAGATTGAAGCCACGATGACGAATGGCTTGGGATCTGGAGCCCCAAAGGACAGCTAAAGGACCAGAGGACTTAAAGGAGTGGAGCCTGAGTGGTTCTGCTGCAGACTCACCGAGGAACAGGTAGAGAAAACTAGTGTGGGTGCACTGCAGCAAGAGGGCTTTTGGTTAGACATCAGGAGGAACTGGCTGGGTGGTTGGACGCTAAAGCAAATTGAGGAGCTGGTGCAGGTGGCATACTTCTAAGCAGCACGAAGCTCTGGTTGAAGGCAGAGGGATGGAGGAGACATCTGGGTGACACCCCTCTCCTTGAGGACCAAAATGACCCCTCCAGGTTGTCATGGCAGCCACAGGCCTGTCACTTCTGTGTGGGGGAGGCGCAGGTCTGAGAAGGGGCCACAGACCTTGAGGTCAGACGAGTAGACCATGGCCTGGGAAAGGAAGGGTTACCTCCACAGCTCCTTGGGGAGAGGGTGGTGCCTGGAGGACTTAGGGGTCCCCTCAGACTGTCCCCCAGTCTCCACCCCCCATGAAACGCTGTGTTTTTCCAGTTGCCGGTAGTGACATGGCCACCAGTCCCAGCTGGGCGAAGAGCAGCCTGTGATTTCACCCTGGGCTGGTTCATTACCTGACGTCTCCATGGCAACCAGCCCGTGACATCACGGGGCCAAAGTCCTCGGGGGAGCAGGCAGCTCTGGTGGGGAGGGCAGGGAGGTTGGGGACTGCGATCCAGGAGTCCTCCAAGTGCACGGCCACCGGGACGAATGACCTTGTTCAAGTCACGTCTCCTCCTGGCCTTCACATTACCTCCCAGCTCCCCTGTGGTCCCTGTCCTCGGGGCCTGGGTGGAGGACTCCAGAACTTCTTCGGGAACGGCCGGGGCCCTGGACTAAGCGGCACCCCTCGGAGCCCCCTCTGGCTGACCCCCACTCGCACATGGTAGAGCCTCGAGAGTGGTGACGTTCCAGCTTTTTGACTGAACTCACAGGACACACGTGCTTTGCATCAGAGGGCTGGGGCCTCGTCACACTCGCGGCTCACAGAAGATCCCTACCGTGCCGTGTGTCTGCAGGTTAAACAGAAGCTTCGTGAAAAACGATCCTTTACCTGACTCTGCTTTGCCGGAGAGTTTCCGTGCTCTTCTGTTTGGCATATAGACACACACACCTAGCACATGGCTGGTATGACCCAGTGAAGAACACACCCCGTTGGAACACCCGAGGGGCCCGGAACAGGGCCTTGGTGTGGCAGTGGCGCTGAAGCCGGAGAGGCGCACCGACGGGCCCCCACAGGGCAGAGCGGCTCGCGCACACGCTCGGTGCCCTGCTGCTCTTCACTCCTGGGTCACTCGGCTCTGGGTTCGGGGTGCGGGGTGTCCACCCTGGCTCTGTCCACTTTCTCGCCAATCCCTGCCTCAGATCGGCTCTCAGACCCCCAGAACTGCCTGCCCCTAACAGTCTATTCCGGATGTTGAGTCCAGGCCATTTTGGATGAAAACTTCATTTCACGCCCATGGGGCTCTCCCCTCCTGCCCGAGACCACAGCCTGCTCTCGCCACCTGCCTCTCCTCCCTGGGTCCCTTCTCCTCTGACACCTGGAGTCTGGTGTGGGGAAATGCAGCTGAGGCTTTGCACTTCCCTGTCACTCTCCGGTCCACGCAGCCTTTGGCCTCCTGTGACCAGCCTCACCCGAGCCCCCTGTGTGCTGGGCTCTGCAGCAGACAAAGCTAGTGAGGAGGGAACACAGAACCCACTGGTGTGGGAGAGTAAGAGGGTGAGGGCAGGGCAGGTTGGTCTGGCGCCTGGGGGGAGGGCTTGCTGGCTAGTCCTGAATGGCTGGAGGGTGTGAACGGGCTCCAGTTCGGAAGGAAAGAGCTCCAGGCACAGTCGGGAATGGCTGTGCAAAGGCCCTGAGGCAGAAAGTATGGGCGTGTCCAAGGATCAGCCCAGAGAGTGGCTGGTCTGGCTGGAGTGAGAGAGGGTGCGCAGAGGAGATGCAAGTTAGAGTGTGTGAGTTCTTGGGGAGCTGTTGGGGCACCCCCTGCAGAGCCCCGTGGTGCGAGAGCTGACCTGTCTTGACCTCTTCCTGCATACCCAACACCTTGCTGCCCGTGGGCTGGGGTCCCCTTGCCTGCCAGCAGCCCTCTTGTCGGGGGAGGTGCCAGCAAATTGACTCAAAACTGACTCCTTCCTCAGTGTCCCCACTTGACCCCTTGGCCCGAGCCTTGCATGCGCGGGGTGGGGGTCGGGCAGCACCTCTGGGCCTCCTGGTCCCCAGCCACCCCGGCGACCCCGGGGGGAGATGCCAGCCTCTGCTCTTCACCCCAAATTCCCACAAGTGATTCTCCGCCCCGCCCGTGGAGCCTGCGGGCAGAAACAGCATCGCAGGCAGCGGGCGGGCCGGTGGCGGGGTGGTGGCGTTGGTTTCGCACCTTGAAGGCCTGCCCCCCGCCCCCCCAGTGGCCTCCCCAGGGGTCCTCGGTGCCTCTTTGTTCTCCGTTTCAGATCCGTGTAGACAACCCCTGAAAAACAAAAACTGTCTCCCTCAACTGTCCAGTGCAGATCCAGGAAAACAGGCAGGGGCGGGAGCCGGGCGGTCGAGAGGCGGGCCTGTCAGTGAAAGGCAGAGGCTGGGTTTGCTCCTGCGGGAGGTTAAGCCGGGGCTGGCCAGAGCCTTTGTCCATTGTCTTGAGCAGACCCCGCAGTGAGGATGTGGGTACAGTGGGACGCAAAGGGAATCTTCCAGAGGAAACCAGTGACGAAGCAGAGCAGGACAGAGGGATGGGCCAAGAAAGGGGGCTGTGGTCCTGTGGGGGTGGCCATGGCCTGACCCGGCAGGGGGCTCTGGAGGGACCCCAGAGTGAGCCACAAACAAGGGCGCTGGTGTCCCGCTCCACAGTCTGTCGGAGGGCAGCTCCGGTGGGGTAGCGTAGATGCACAGGCGCTCGCTGTCTGGGCTGGGCAGCCGCCTGGAAAGAGCTGGAAAGAGCCACAGGTGCACCTGTTGGCAGGGACGCGCACGAAGAGATGGGGTGCACACAAAAGGGGAGAAAGGGGGCCCAAGGGACCCAGGGTTGGGTGAGGCACCCATACCGTCCTTGGGGTTCAGTTCCTCCCCTCACTGCTAAGACCTCCAAAGTCCTCTAGTCATCTCAGAGCGCCCACCCCGCACCAGGAGAGCCTAACACCCCCGCTCCAGCCCGTGTTCCCCCCCCACCTCAGCTTCCCCGGGGGGCCCTGCCTGCTTCCATGCCGTCAGCTCACCCTGCTCTGCCCACGCGTGGCCCAGCTGCCTCAGGCCGAGGGCAGGGCAGGACAGGACAGGCTGGAGGCCGGGACAGCGTCCTGCAGAGGCCTCCACGCCCTGCCACAGCTGGTGCTCCGCTCCTCGTGTCTCCGTCCAGACCCACAGCTTTGTGCAAGCTGCTGCAGTGCTCCGCCACCAGCCTCCCGCGCAGCCCCCACCGGCGTTCACTGCTAGGCCTCTGTGTGCCGGAAGAGAAGGAACCTCAGACCCTGCCTGCAGGCCTGGCTGCGTATGCCTTGGCCTGGACTGGCCCACCTGGCCTGTTTCCTCAGCCGTGATTTGAGCCACAGATTCCTCCCTACCTCGGTCAGTGTGAGGATTCAGCGTTGCCACCCCAGGAAAAGGAGGGGCAGAAGGACGATCACTCTGCTAGTGTCACCGTTCCCCGGGTCAGCCTCAAGTTTGTTTGTTTTTAAAGATTTATTTTTATTTGTGCACACAGAGCTGGGGTACAGGCCAGAGGTGCGGGAGGTGAGAGGATTCACCAGAGACAGAGCAGGGAGCAGAACAGGCAGATGGACTGAAACACACTGCTGAGGGGAGCAGCAGGTGAGGCAGGAGAGGTCTGTTGTGCCCTGTGGGTCCCCTCCCTGGCTGGGGATCGAACTCACGCTGCTGTGCCATGAGTGCTTCACAGTACCGTGCTCAACATGCTGCGCCACCAGGGAGGTCCCAGGCACTGAGTGTTAACCCCACCTTTGTCCTCATGTGCTTGCACAGGGTACACGGGCAGTATATGAATGCTTGGCGAATGAGGAATGAGTGAAGGCATGCATGGGTGGATGGTAGATGGGTGGATGGTGGATGGTGGATGGTGGATGGGTGGATGGTGGATGGATGGTGGATGGTGGATGGGTGGATGGATGGTGGATGGTGGATGGTGGATGGATGGTGGATGGTGGATGGGTGGATGGTGGATGGATGGATGGTGGATGGTGGATGGTGGATGGTGGATGGGTAGATGGTGGATGGGTGGATGGTGGATGGGTGGATGGTGGATGGATGGTGGATGGTGGATGGGTGG
>JAGFMF010012144.1:4359779-4376456 GCA_019455555.1 Galemys pyrenaicus | reverse complement strand
TCAGGTCTGCGCCTGGGAAACCCACCGTGCAGCGCAGGACACCAGGCCCAGGCCCGCACTGACCACCGCCCTCCACACAGGACCCACGGGGCGGAGGGGCGGCCCGCACTCACGCGTCGGAACTCTGGCGCAGCGCCCGCCGCGTGTCTCCCGGGTGGAACGAGACACGCGTGCCGAGACGGGCAGCGAGCCCGGCAGAGCCGGTCACTGCGAGTCCCGAAGGTCGACGCCCTGGGGACAGGGAGACTTGTCAGCGTGTCATGTAGATGAATCCAGGCTGCTTCAGTTCTCAGGAGCACTGGGGTGTATGGTCAGTGCTGCAGGGAGGCTTGTCACGCTGAGCTCTGGTACCTGTGAGCCTCAGCCTTAGTGTTCTGGCTGCATGCGGGGTGCAGCCGATTACAGGCCCCTGCTCTTGGGCCATTGGACCTTTGACCTCCTGACTCTATCACCCTCTTCCCTCTTCCAATCCCCGTCAAGCTCTTTGTGTATGGGGTTTGGGTCCACAGCTCATTGCATTTATTTGGTATAGGTCACCCTTCTGTTCATTTGCATGAGAAGTAGAACAAGATGTTTGCACACCCAACTCTCCCTTTCAGCTGGCCCACTGTCCCGTCACCAACATTGAAATCACCTAGCACCGCCCGCACTGGGACTTCCACTGGCCTCAGTGACCACTCTTTCCCACCAGCGGTCACAGTCCTGCTACCACCCATTCCCTCATCCCCAGCGGTGGGTTCCCAGCCCCCTTGTTCTCAGGTATGGTCTTGGCGTCCAGAGGTCCTGCTCGTCAAGCTAAGACATAGGGTAGGGCACGGGCCTCCCACCAGGACAAAAGTCTTGGTATGAGGGACATACCGGAAAACCAGCATCTGCTGAAAGCAGCAGGCAGGCTGGCCTTAGGGCCCGAAGAGCACAGACTACCTGGGCAGACGTTCAGTGGAAACAGGAGCCCGAGCTAGCATGTTCTGGTCAGCAGGCACAATGTAGTCCCCAGGCCATGGCCCCTGTCACTGCCCCCCACAGCTTGTGCCAGACAGTGATGCATCCGGACCCATCCCCCACCACCAGCTCCTCAGCAGGCACTTGCCCGCCTTCCCTGAGCCTGTTTCCTGATAAAGGTGAGGCTGTCCCGGGATCGGGGCTGCATTTCCAGAGGGACAGCGCCCTCTGGGTCTCTCTGTCTCTGGATCTCTCTCTCCTTGGACTCGGGGTGGTCTTTCCTCTGCCGCGTGCAGCTCCCAATGCTGCCGTCCCAGGACACAACACCCAAACCTTCTTTGCTCCAGCAGCATCCTCAGCCTGTGTCCCCTCCATTGGCCTCTGCCCCACCCTCCATCTTCCTCCTCCTCCTCTTGCTCCTCTGTCATCCTTCTCTCCACCCTCAGCCTCCCTCCTCCTTTCCCATCTCCTCCGCTCAGATCTTCTCCACGAACTCTTATTCAGTTCTCCTCACTCCCTTCTGCCTATTCCTCCTTGATGGAGACCTCCTCCACCACCCTCTTTTTCTTTCTTCCCTACCTCTGTTCATTCTCCACGCCACAGGAACTCTTACTGCCTCGTCTGTGCTCTGCGCGTCCCCTCTCCTGCCTGTTCCTCTCCATCAGGTTCCCCGCCCCCACCCCGTCCCATGCCAACCTCCTCTCCATCATGTCCCCATCCATCTCCAATATTCCGTCCTTTTTGTTCATTCCTCCATCTTCCTCCCTTGTACTTCCTTATTCTCCGTCCCCACCCCCATCCCCACTAGTCCACGTTCTCTGGAACTTCTTCCGTGTCCCCTTGCCTTCCCACTCCCTCTGTCCACCCTCCCCTGCATCGTGCTCACCATCCTGCCCCAACGCCAGTCCCTGGCCCCAGGAACTGCAGGGGTGATGGGAGCAGGACACACTCACCCCTCTGTCGCTGTGGGTCCTGGCTGAGTGACAGAAACGGGGCAGCGAGTCAACAATGGCAGCGGGTGGGTAAGCAAGGCAAGGAGCAAGGGAACGACGCCTCCAACTTCCTAGGSGTMGGGAGCAGAGTGGCTGCCAGGCAGCAGCAGGTAGAATGTTGGGGGGCGGGGCTCCATGCCGACCAACAATGGGTGTGTGTTGAGTCAGCAGGGTCAGGGGCCTGTGTGCACCTTCCCCTGGAAGCCCAGCGGTCACTGCTTAGAGGTCCAGGGCACGTCCCATTGCTGATTGCACATGGACGTTCTATTCCCAGTGGATGTTTAGTGCACATACAGCAATTGCATTTGGCGCCTTCCTTAGAACCCTTCCCATAAGAACGATCTAGAAAGGGTCCTCATTCTCATCGTAGGAGCCTCCATTGTTTCCGACCTCTCACCGTCTATCAGTCCCAACATGTCGAATGGGTGTCCACCACTGATGAGCAAAAGGTTGACAGATCCTCCCCAAGACGGTTCTGACACAGGTGCTGACGGCCCCCTGCCCCCGTGTGGGGGTTGGGCC
The DNA here is from genome assembly GCA_019455555.1 of Galemys pyrenaicus. Classification (NCBI taxonomy): domain Eukaryota; kingdom Metazoa; phylum Chordata; class Mammalia; order Eulipotyphla; family Talpidae; genus Galemys; species Galemys pyrenaicus. Next base: position 4,374,000 of record JAGFMF010012144.1, on the reverse strand, counting down.
GGTGTCTTCGGGTGCCTTGCTCGCAGTGCACTGTGCTCAGAGTGTTCACGGCGGCCCTCAGGGCAGCACCGCGACTGTCTGAGCCCCTCTCGGACAAGCCTGTCTGTAGAGCTGGGATCTTGGTCCTGACCGGGTGCTGTTCTCGACGTACTGCTGGCGTCCTTCTCAGTACGCACACGGTTTCTGAGTGAGCGAGGATCAGAGTCATGCCCCAGGAGCGATCCGTGCATCCGTACCTCTGCCCATGGAATTTCCCACTTCTTTTCAGCCGTTTCAAACTTTGATCCAGCGACACTCCTCAGCCATTGGGCGACTGTTAGTACGGCGAGTGCACTGTCCACTTAGACGCTTTCTGCACTGGGCTTTGGGAATCAATTGCCCTCTCGTGGAGATGCTCGCTTGGATCGGGCTGAAACTGCCCCTTTCTCTTTGTGGCTTCTAGGACACAGGCGCCAGCCACACAGGCTTCTCCTTGGGGTGTGAGTGGTCCCCTGCCTCGGCATTGTCTTGTGTCCATCGGACTTGCATCTTAGGGACAAGTCCCCTTGGTGTAACCAGGGCGAAAGAAGGGGTGTCAGGCCACTGACTTTTCCAAGCTCATGGAGCCCCCACTGCTTCCTGGACTGTCATTGCTCTGTTCCCCAAACCCCGGGTCCACAGACAGTAGACTCCTCTCTACGCTTGGGACCGTGTTCCCCACTGCCGGCAGATTGTCATCTGTATTCCTATTGTGCACACGGGCGGGCCCTTCCCTCCCGTGACTCTCTGCAGACTTCTCTAGACACTTTTGTGTGTTTGTGTCCACGATATTCAGGATCAGCAACATGGGGACCCCACGGCAGCCTCCGGGACAGCTCAGCTGCGCCCTGGCAGGGCCGTGCACTCAGAGAGAGACATAGGGCTTCTTCAGGGTGTGGACATTCGCCGGGAGATGGCCAGTGTGAGTCGTGTGGAGTGGAAGAGGGTCGGGGCAAAGCAGGACACTGCCTGGTCCTCAACAGAGGAATTCAAAGTCAGGGGACAGCCATCTTGATGACGGAGCCAGGCGCGATAGACTCCTCCGTAGCAGGAGGGGTGACTGGGAGGACAGGATGGGGTGTCCCGAGTCATCCTTGCTTGAGATTGGAGCCACAGCTGTACGCACTGCGCAAACACGATGGAAATACTTGGAAACAACGCAACTCACCAACTCTTTGCTATGGGAGTCAAACGAACACAAAATCACTTAGTATCAAAAAAAGTAGCAACAACAAATGCTGGCGAGGATGTGGAGAAAAAGGAACTCTCTTACACTGCTGGTGGGGATGCAAGCTGGTCCAACCATTATGGAAAGCAGTATGGCAGTTCCTCAATCTACTAAGAATGGAACTTCCATAGGATCCAGCAATCCCACTCCTAGGAATATACCCAAAAGACACAAAACTCTGATTCAAAAGAATACCTGCACCCCTATGTTTAGAGCAGCACTCTTTACAATAGGTAAGACCTGGAAACAACCTAAATGCCCAGAAACAGATGAGTGGATGGGGAAGCTGTGGTACATATACACGATGGAATACTATTCAGCAATCAAAAAAGAAAAACTAGATGCATTCATAGGAACATGGATGGAACTGGAAGGGATGATGCTCAGCAAAGTAAGTCAGAAGGCAAAAGATAAATACCAGATGGTTCCTCCCCTAGGAGGAATATAAGGGAACCAAATAAAGATCAAGGAAAAGAAATAATAATAATAATAACAATAAGAAAGAAACAAAAACCAAAAATGAAAAGACAAAGACAAACTGGGGACACTTGGTGGGGAGGGAAGAGGGGAAGGGTGGAGGGCAGACGGGAGCATATGGGACTGAGGTGATGGTGCACTGGTGATATGGTGATGGGGACTACATGGGGATTACAATTGATGTCAAATATATGTAAATTTAAAAATTTATATTAAAAAATAAATTGAACAAAAAAATCACTTAGGAAGCAACAACGTGTCCTCACATCCCCAGCTGCCCTCCCACGCTGGTGGGAGCCTGACGTGTACATGCTCCAGGGTGCCCACCTTGCAGACCTTCTCTGCCCTTCACATGATGCACCCATGAGCCGACCAGAGCTGCACCAGTGTGCCCTTCCTCAGACAGCAGTCGGCAAAAGTCCCCCCACGTCCCGGCTGGCCCGTCTCCGAGCTGGACTGCAGGGTGCCGGGGCCATGCGACTCCTGCCGAGTGACTAAAGTCCGGCATGAGGGACACCCCTGAGAAATCAGGAGCTCCAAAGCTGGCCCCTGCCCGATCTCGCTGTTGTGGCTCATACTCCTGTCACCGTCTTGTAAAGGCATATTAAGTGCTAGTTGGAAATTTCCCACGGGGAGGGGAGGCAGTTTTAAGATTGGCTGTTTTACCAAACAAAATACGTGGTTGCTGAGCAATTTTGATGAGGAACTACTGGGTTCAGGATAGGTTGGGGTTAGTGGCTCTTTTGGGGATGGAGTGGTAAACAATAGATACAGTTTGGGCTTTCATTTTAACATTTCCGTTTTGCTTGGGCCCTGTGTTGGAAAGTCTAGTTCATTGTGATGGAGCTGGGGGATATTATATCTGCCTCAAAAGTTCAGTATACAGATGGATACGTGCTGTTGTGCACCAGTCCGAAGAAAATGTAATGAACGTTGTTCTGCTGTTCTCAAAATCATGTTTTTGCACAGGCCTGGGGCCTGAAGGGCCCCTGTTTTTCCTAAAAAAAGAATGTTACTAATGATGTTTCCCTGCTTTCTTGCTTCTTGTGTGTAAAGTATAAAGAAAGAACTGCTGAGACTCTCAGTGGAAGACGTGAGGTGCTGGCACCATAGAAAGAGTGTCTGTGTTTTCTTGTCCCCTTCCCCCTTTCCCTGTCCACTCACCGCCACCGCTGTCCTATCCTGTGGGGACCGTGGTTCGTTGCCGCAGCTGGTCTTCGGCGGCAGGGTTTCTCACCGGCACGTGGCTGATTTGCAGAAAGGACCCTGAATACCTTCCCAGGTCTTTTGTGCTCTCCAGCCTGTCTTAAGCACCACCTTCCCCGTGATTTCTGGCTTCCCTAGAAGTCCCAACTCTACTGAAGCCCGAAGTCAAGTCCCCATTGCTCTGAGTCCTAACATGATCACTGGGATCCTAGAGCTATTTCACCCAGGGGCGTGCAGGCTGTGCCCTCTGTAGAGAATGAGAAGGTCTGGGCTGGGCGCGCTCTGACCTTCTCTCCACAGCAGCTCCATGAGAAGGGACCAGCCCCATCATGGTACTGGATTGACGAGGACAGGCATCCTGGGGGAGCCAGGGGCTCTGGTGCCCTCCTGCCCACTGGTCCTCACAGGGCGTTTGGCTGCTCTCCATGCCACCTTCATATACCCCAACCTCACCCCTTCTGGCCCTTATTCCCACCACTCTGGCACTTCATTTTCCCTTTTCACACCAAACCCTGGTAGAATGACCAACCCTGTGCTGTCCCGAACTGCACCTGTGCCCTTGGAAAGGGGCCTTCTGAGCCCTGCTGGAGACTGTGGACCAAGAGCAGAGCCCCAAGTGTCCCCTCCAAGATCTCAGGTCTCAGCTAGCTTCTTACCCTGCCCCCACCACTGGCTCATCCCCGCATAGCTCAAGCCTGACACATCATCATCTTAGCTGTCCACCAAACCAGAGGCCACATGCCTCACTGTCCTGTGTCTGTCACCACATGACAATGACCTGGCTGTGGGAGTCCTCCCAGCCTGCCAGACCCTAACCAGATGCCCTGACTGCACAGGCGCCCCCAGCCTCCTGTGGCCACATGCTGCAGAGCCACTGCACTCAGGCCATGTGCTCTCTCTGACACTTAGGTCGACACAGCCACGCCTGCTCCCAACAGGCTGAGAGGCAACAAGTTGAGAGCCCAACAGCATGGCCCAAGGCCAGGCTCACTGCCCAGTCCTGGTGCTCTTCTCCTAGTGTTACCGGGCTTCAGCCGGCAGGAGGAGTGGTCTCTGGCTCCCCTGCAAGTTAGTGTGGCAGTCCTTCCTCAGAAACCTTTTATGTAGAAGCACTGTGCTGCCTGGATGTGCAATGGACCAATCAGGTGTGAGCTGTGGGTCGATTGACACCAGGACTCTGCCTCTCAGCACAAGTCAGTGATAGCAGAGCCCCTCTTATAAATTACACTTCCTGAATTCTGGAACAGACCAAAATGGACCGATCAGTCTGGCGGGAGGGAGCACCTTGAAAGTGAATATAAGGCAGGGTCGAAGGGAGCATTGGGATACATTTGGAATTGGGGAGCTGATTGGGATTCAGTGCAACCAGGAGTGGCAGACGGAGAAGCAGCAGCCCAGAGGAAGAAGGGGTCCGAAGAAGCAGCAGAGCAAGAAGAGCTCCCGCAGAGGAAGAGGAGAAGACGGTTCCAGCCTTCGAACAAAGGAGGGAAGCCTCCAGCAGCTGCCCTCTGAGGCGGGGAGAGAGACTGAAGGACTCTGTAGGGACTGGGATGCCGTCCTGGCTGTGACACTGACTGGAAGGAGCTCCAAAGGCCCTGGGCCTGGTGTCTCAAAGAGCTGTCTGTTGGTGTTATAAACCAACAACTTGCAAGAGCTGTAACACTGGGTGTTCCTAAACACAGCCTCTCTAGGACCATAGTGGTCATTGCTCCTGGACAGTGCTGCCTGGAACTGGTGACTGGTGACTGCCAACACTGATGCTGTCTGGATGAAGCAGCCAGCCTCTTGTGGATATGTAAGCGCTCTCGTTTCCCCCAGTTTGTAAATAAACCCCATGACTCTTGTTCCTGTAGCCTGTGGTCCCTTGCAATTGTGCAGGCGGGTGAGAACCCACAAACAGTGACCTGTATCGGGCACTGTCCTCTGATAGGCTCTAGCCCCTGTTGCTATAGCCCGGATTCTGATTTGTGTCCTTTTGGCCTTTAGGGGCTTTTTGGGGCCTCTGACCCGTCTCAGTAAGAGCCTCCTCCACTGCACCCCTGTTTCAAAGCCTGCACTGGAGAGAGGCGGGCCAGGGAGGCAAGAAAAAGGATCAGTGCCTGGGCCAGGCCCAGCAAGCAGTGGGTGCAGACAGGTGCTGGGCAGCGTCTCTCACCACCCAAGGCTCTGAGCCCTTCCTCAGAGCTGGGAGTTTCTGGAAGGGCTCTAGGAGCTCTGCTGTGCAGCCAGCCATGTTAGCATGATATAGACACCCGCCGCTCTCTAAGCAGTCTTTGAAGGCACGTAGAAGGGAGAAAGGAGAGAACCAGCATTGCAGAAAGGGTGTTGCGGCTCTTCTCATGCTAACTGCGGCCTTGACGGTGCCCCTCACCTGGTCTGTGGTGGGGAGTTGGGCGCCACCTTGATTCCAGCTGGGGTCAGTGGCTGCAGCTGTGTGCCAGGAAGCACTGTCAGGACTGCGGGCACCATGCCTAGTGAGCGGGTTCAGGCACAGGGGAGCGGAGGGGTCTGCTGGGCCCTGCACACTCAGGGTGTTTGTTCTGTGCTGCTGTCCAGCCCCGAGACAGTGTGTGGTCCTCACAGCCCCTGTGTCCCCGGGGGAAAATGGTGTCATTTTGCAGACAACTTTAACCCCCTTCCCTCCTTCCTCCTTTCCCACACTCCACAGCTCTTCCTCGCTGCAGGAATTTCTACTCATGCAGGAAGTTCTATTCTCCCCTGGTGGGAAGGCCTCAGGGCCCTGGCAGGGAACAGGAGTCATCTCAGCAAGGGACTCCTGCGAGAAAGGGACAGGCCCCTTTCCATGCTCCACATCATACGGGCATCTTAGCCCAGAGCAGCGGGACGGAGGGGATGGCGAACACGAGGCTGAGCAGAGGTGTGTGGGGCAGCAGGGACGCGGGGCCAGGTTGCAGGAGCCTGTGTCATTACGTATGTGTGCCGGTCCACACTGTGCTCACAGCTTCTCTGTGTCCATCTGCTTTGTGCCAGACATCCTGTCAGGTCACCCAGAGCCTCCCACAAGCCCATCAGAAGACTGGTCTGTCACCGGGCCCATCAGGGAAGAACGAAGGACGATAGCAGGTGCTGAAACAAAGCACACACATTTCCCAAGTAGCACCTGGTACCATCTGGCTGGGCCCAGGGTGGGGCTTGGAAGGAGAGTCACATACAGGTTGGGCCAGAAGGCCTGGCTTGGAGCAGATGAGACTGAAGGGCCTGACCTGGGCTGACCTGGCCCCAGGACCTGGCGCTCCCCTCGATGGGCCACATTAGCAGAATCGGTGATGACACAGAGGTTCTTATCAACCCCAACTGTGCCTCGCATTCCCTGGGCAGGAGATGCGATTTCACACAGAATCAGAGTTTCACGAAGGGAGATAATCGCAGAAGGAATTTCAGTGTCAACGTCTTTGCACCAGAAGTGGAAGTGTTGGTGCACCGGCCTCCCTGCAGCAGCCGGCTGGCAGCGGGGGGAGGACCCAATGCCCGGCACTCCCGCCCTAGAGCCCGGGTGACAGGTGTCTCATGGAGTGGGGCCCTGAGGGAAACGTCCTTCCCCAGGAAGTGCTCGGGCCCATCCTGCTGAGACACAACCCAACGCTGGGGGACCCCACACCTGAGCAGAGTCCAGACGGCTGGGAGAGGAAGACAGAAACCCACAGTCTCTGCCTGGCCTTGCCCCTTCTCCCGGAGGTGCCTCTGGCCCGGGGGAGCCACTGCCTCCTCCAGGAGCTCCTATGGCACCAGGGGAGCCAGCCTGCCCCCCTCGCAAGAGTCGACTCAGAGGGGCCCAGACACACCTTCCAGGAAGCCCTTGAAAGGGCTTGATCCTGTCACTGCACATAGGTCCACCTCTGGAACACATGACGGGAGCTGAGCGCGGGGTCCAGAGCCCCCGTGACGCCCCCAGGGTGAGGTCACTCGGGTCTGTCCTGACCTGCTCTGGTCTACGCCCTGTGTCAGCAGGACCCTCACGCTTCAGGGCATGGAAACTGTCCCCTGCCTTCCCCTTGCCTCCGAGTCAGGCCCTCCTCTGTCTCTCTGCTCCTGCCCAGCAGCCCCACGGGCACCTCATGTTCCCCTCCAACCCCCACGTTTCTCCTCCAAACTTTGTACTCAGCTCTACGAGTCGCTCCTGGCTCGTCCTACAAAATCGCTAAGTTGTTCCGATGCCTGAGCACTCCCTGACCCACAGCCTCCTCCCAGAACGCAAGAGTCGCCAGGCCCCTTGCCACAAGTAGAGGTCACAACCCTGTCCCAGGGACGTGTGGGGATGAGCTCAGGGGACGCTGGGAACCGGACGGGCCTGTCCAGGCACGGGCAGCAGCCTGCTCGGCGCTTCCCCGCAGGCCCCGCTGCTGTTCAGAGCCAAGTGGACACGCTGCGCACGAGCGTCTGAGCAGCTGGTTTCCAACACGCGACTGGCCCAGGCTTGGCTCGGCACCAGGGCAGGGCAAGACCGGACACTGATGCTCGGAGTCTTCACCTGATTCTAGACAGGAGCGTGCACTTTGCTAGATTTTCATGGCAGGGATGACAGGAGGCACATCTGGAATGTTACCCAGCACTTCTACCTTTAAATGCCAAGGCTGGGGGGACACTCAGCTGCCCTCAGTCTGTTGTCCAAGGGCATGCAGCACCAGTGTCCTAGGGCAGCTGCTGCTCCAGGCTCTGGGGCCCCCTGGCTATGAGGAGACACACCCCTCGGCCCCCTCCTGGGAAGCCTGGGGGCCCCTGGGCCTTCCTGTAGTCAGAGCTTGTGCTATTCCCCAGGCTCCCAGTCAGGGAAGCAGATCAGGTGAACTCTGAGCAAAGGGGGTCAGTGTCAGAGACCTGGGTACCTGGGGCTGGCTGAGCAGACCCCAAGTCCCGACCAGTCTCCAAGGAGCAGGCCTGGCTGGATTGAGCACACGGGGAGGAAAGTCCAGCCTGTGAGTCCAGCCCCCTTTTGCCAAGGACACCGCAGGTTTCTGTTCCCAGTTCCAGTGGCTTCTCAGCGACCTCTGGCTTCTCTTCCCACAGCCGTGGCTCAGCCTCAGCCGACTCAGGTCCCAGTGTGGGAAGGTGATCGACTGCCCACGTTCCTGCCTTCAGCCCCCCAGATTGCTTTCCCCTCAACTGCTGCAGGTCGCCTTGTCGACAGACACCCCTGACCCCCCAACTCCTATGCTCCCAGCCTCCCCAACCAATACGATCTCCGTCTCCACAGCATGCGTGCTGCTGCCGTGATCCCTGCCACGTGGGAGCCTAAGAGGAGACCCTGTGCCTCTCCCACCCCCAGCCTAGCCCCTAGAACTCCACCCCAGGGTTAAAGCACCCCCTAAGGTGCTGAACTGTCATGTCTGGCGTCTTGTTTACAGTCAAAGGACTTGGACGTCTGATCATCAGGAGAGGTGGTTCCGGCAAACGGCTCTGCTGAATGCACGTAGCCACACTGCCCCGAGGACAGAGCTGTGTCCTGTGCTGTGCACATGGACGAGCCCCCTCCCCGCAGCCCGGTCTTCTCCATCACCAGGGGCTGGGCCAATTCGGGTCTTAGCTGGATTCTGCTCTTGGAAAACGACGTTAGGTCTTTCAAAGAAAACACAGTCCTGCTCCTTGGGAGAGAGTCCTTGATGGTCTCGCCTCCCTTTTTCTTTTCACTTCTTCAATGCCACTTCTGGAGAGGTCATAGCAGGAGACAACAGCCTCTAAAGCTCACCCAGTAAACTGCAACTTCTCTTTCCAAAGACCCCAATCGGCCCCTAAGGCCAGAAGGATTCAGAGGACTCCATTCGCAGTGGAAGGTGAAGCTCCCATATTGGCACCGTGGCCGACAGGGACTCACAGTGTCCTTCCTGGCACTCTGCCCAGACAGGGCATCTGGAACCTTACCCCATGCCAGCCACACCCCTAGGGAACCCCAGGTCTGGGGAAGATCTGCCGCTGGCGTCTTGTGGCTGCGACCGAGGGTCAGGATAGCTCATTCCCCAGCTGACTGGTGGAAGCCAACACAGGGTCTGGGCGGACCTGGCACCCGGTGGCTGGTGGAAGACGGCTCTGTGTCCGGCGAAAACTGTCCTTGGTGGATGTTGGAGCCCAGCCCTGGATCCGGAGGAAACTTGGCCCCCAGGGGGCTGCTGGAACCTGGCACTGGGTCCGGTGGAAGCTTAGCCACTGGACAATGGCGAGGGCCGGCCAGGGTGCAGGAAGGCTTGGCCGCTGGGGCTGCTAGTGGATGCCAGCCCAAAGTCTGCGAAGCATGGCCCTAGGGCAGTGGAGGAAGCCTTCCTTGGGACGGACCGTGGGGGGTCAGAGGGGGTGTGGGGGTGGGGAAGCTGCCCCTGGGCAGTTGGTGGAAGCCAGGACTGGGTCCGGGGGAAGCTGACCTCCCGCATGGCTGCTGGAAGCCAGCTCTGGGTCAGGGTAAGTGCGTTCCTCGCCAGCTGGTGACAGCCTGCCCTGGATCTGGGGAAGCTCGGCCCTGAGCAGCTGGGGGAAGCCTTCCCTGAGCCCGGGGAATCTCGGCTCCCGGGCAGCTGGTGGAAGCGGCCCAGGGTGCAGGGAAGCTAGGCCCCAGGCTGCTGGTGGATACCGGCACTATATCCAGGGTAGGATCACCCCTGGGCAGCTGGTCAACCACGAGGTGGGCAATGGGGAGCTCATCTCGAAGGATCATAGCCCCCAGGATTACTTCCTTCCAAATGTCTTACTCTCCTGGGTCACTAGGGCTACTTCATCGTAGCCCCGGGCATAACACAGAACTCATCTAAAACAACTGTGGCTGGCTGGCTTCCCTTGGTAAGATTTTGCCTGAGAAACTCAAGGGGAAGTTGGCTGTGGGATTCTGAGAGGTTTGCCTTGCTGGAAAAGAATTCTCACGGAAGGCTATTTCTTTGCTGCCTGCTGATGTCTACGTGTGATGACTGGCACTGCTGCAGCCACCTAGTACCTGTGAGTGATCGGAAAAACAAAGTCAGTCTGTTCTATCCAGTGTGTATCTTTTGGGGAACCTCCCACAAGCCTTTCCCTCACTTTTCATGACCAGAACTCATTCCTAAGGCAGTCCCCAGTCTGTGAGAATGGAACCTAGCAAAGAGAGGGGCAAGGGGATTGTAGGGGGCTTTCCATAACCACATACAGATGGTCCTGGGAAAGCCAGTTCACGATAAAAACGAGAAATCCAAGTGAAAAGAATACAAAGGAATTTAAAGATACGTCTATTTCACAGTCCATGTACAAGGAGCCCAAGGAGGATCAGAGATATACATCTGATAGGCAACAGAGTTGGGATTGTGGTTTGGGGAAAGATTTGTCAATCAAGACATAGGTAGCAGAAGCAGTGGAAGGGAAATCAATGTATTTAGTCCATCAGACACAGAAGCTTTTTCTCATCTGTAGACACCAGAGTGATGACAATATTCTACTTTGACTGGAGGTTGAATTCCTAAGTGTTAGACATCAGTCAAAACACTTCAGATTGATGCTTTTAAATCAATGAAGTCATAGCTCATTTGAAATCAATCCAGGGCCTCCCTGGGGGCGCAGCAGGTTGAGCGCCACACTGTGAAGCATCCGCGACACAGCAGGGCGAGTTTGATCCCCGGCCAGGGGGGACCCACATGGCGCAGCAGACCTCTCTCGCCTCGCCTCACCCGCTGCTCCCCTTGGCAGTGTATTTCAGCCAATCTGAATGATCTGCTCCTCCCGCTGTCTCTGGTGAGTCCTCTCACCTCCCGCGACTCTGGTTTACACCCCAGCGCAGGTGTGCATAAATCAACCAATCTTGAAAGTGAGAAATGGGCTACATGCAAACATTTTCTAAAGGATTCTGTAGAGCCTTTAAAGTGAGCTAGGAATACTGAAATCAATGTGAAGAATCCTGGAGATTCAGGTCGATAACAGGCAATAGAGTTGAAGAAGGAAAACAGTAAGACCACACTAATGCAGTAAAAGGGCCCCATCACATGGGCATTCGCACGGGTCACTGAGCAAGTTTGCCTTCATATCGTTTGTCAGTTCCCTTCCTTTCTGAGGGAGTTATGGGTGGTCTTGACTTAACAGGCCATATTCCAAAAGAAAGGAGTCAAATGGCAGGGCAATCCTGAGCCTCGTAGGGCCGACGTGAACTTAACGTGTGCAGAGTAAGCAAAACAACAGAACGTGCACGCTGAAACCCATCCACTGCACACCTGAGACGGAATTAGAATTAAGTCCCAGGTAGCCTGTGGTGACCCTGCTTGTGGGCTGGTGGCCGCACGAGGCCTCAGCTCTAGGGGCAGAGTGGGGCCGACCACAGGAGCTGGTGCCAGCAGTCACACTTCCTGTCGCCCTCCCATGCAGCAGGCCTCTTCCACATTCTGGTGACATATTCCATTTCAACTCTGGTGAGTACCCTGCCCATCCGCTTCCCTGGGTGTCCCCAGGTCCTCACCCCACAGGACATGCTGTGGACAGAGGCCCAGCCAGCCAACGGTGACCATAGGGTGGGCCTGAGGTTGGCATTCCCTAGAACAGGGGAATCTAAGGGCCTGAATGCCCTCTTCATAACTGGAAAGGACACCCTGTTTCCCACGCCCCAGATGCCCAGAGCCCAGAGAGTGTGAACAGAGATGGAGGTTCCATGCACGCCAACTCCACGGAGGGTTAGAGACAGGGAGGCAGTTCCCGAGGATGCTGTTCCAGCTTCCCTGGCTCCTTGATGACTTCCCCTCCTGGAGCCCCAACTGAGTTGCCTGCTGGGGCCCAAAGTCCCTACAGCAGCTGCGACCAGGGTCTCTCGCATTGCAGCATGTGGCGTATGGGTCCCAGCCCCCAGACCCATTGCCCTGCAGTCGGGTCCCAAGACCTAGGTTTCCAAGACCCTGGCATCCCCCTGTAGAAGGGCACCCAAACACCATGCCTGCGGTGCTGGGACTTGGGCTGCCATGGCGCCCATGCTGCATCAGGGTCTCTACGGCCCCACATGGTCCCCTTACCCTGCACGGTCAGTCCCCGGCACACTCAGGGCTGAGATCCTGGGCCGCACCGCGCATCTTGGGCAGTTGCAGGAGGTGACACTGCCGGCACCTGAGCCACGCCCTGGCTCTGACCCCCTACAAGTGGAGGGCGAGGAGGCCTTTGGGGCTCTTGACGAGGGGGTGACCAACAAGCTGCATGATTTGCACAGGGGCTACGCAAGGGCAAAGTCCCCCGCAAGAGGCCCTGGCTGAGGATCCCACCCAGTCCACTCCCATAGGGAGGGGCTCCCCCACCCGCTCGTTGCCCCACGGGTCTGGCACCTCGGTCACCGTCACCCTTCCCTGCACAAATGCTTCTCAGCGCCCTGCATGAGAATTCTGCCTCACGTCTGTTCCACCGGACAAGCACCCTCATAGCCCAGGACCCGAAAAACACAGCACCCCTTTCCGAAACGTCCCCCTTGCCGGACCCGAGTGCTAAAAAGGACACTCGCCCACCCGGGGACCTCTGTGCCAGTGGGACCCTGTGGGAGGGGACAGCCGGTGTCTTCTGAAGCCCTGGCTATCTGCTACTCACACTGCGGCTCCAGGCAACGGGAACCAGCCTGGGAGTAGCGTGGGGGACATGAGGTTCGTGGACTCACGTTTCTCAATCTCCTCTGCCTCCCCCAGAGCATGAGAGGGCGCTCGGAAGAGTCCTCTCCCTTTCGCCAGTCAAATAGATGAAGATGTGAGGAGAACATGAGAGGGCACCTATGATTCCACCAGGGCTACGGCATCGAGGAAGGCTGCTGGGCCACAGCTGCGGGACAGGTCCCAGGGTGGCTGTGCTTCTGCGGAAAATAACATGGGATATGGGTCTGGGCGCTCTCACACGGATTGGGGGTACTCCAGAGGCATAGGGTGAACTTGAGGGGCCAGGGGTTTGCGAGCAACGCAGGGAACTTAGGGGCAGGTGTGCATCTGGAACAACATGGGGGTCTCAGGAGGGGCTGGGAAGGGAGGTGGGGGCCCATGGTGACTAGAGCAGGTCCAGGGGCCTCAGGGACACTGAAGAATCCAAGGGCTTCTAGAAGATTTCAGGAGTCCTGGCAGGCCTTCAAGGTCCAGGAGGAAGGGTGGGGGCCTCAGGGACCCAGAGGAGAGGGCCGTGCTGGCTCCACAGGGCACTTTGAGGTGCTGGCACAGGAGCGCCGAGGGCCAGCCCGGCTCCTTGGTGAAAATGCCAGCAGCATTCCAGCCACACACGCATCTGACCGTGCGCAGACTGAGCCACGACAGCCAAACATGCGCGCTGCGACCCACCCACCTGGCTCTGAGCAGACACTAGCATGAAAGGCCAGGTGCCCTGGGGTGGCCCTGCTTGTCCAGCAGATGGCTGCGCAAGGCCTCAGCTGTAGAAGCAAAGTGGGGCAGACCACAGAGGCTGGGCGACCAGCAGTCACCCTTTCTGTCGCCCTCCTAGGCAGCAAGCCCTCTATATGGAGGAGGAGGAGGCTTTCTGGGCGCTGGATGAGATCATGACTAGCAACCACCACGCCATGCACGGTGAATGGTAGTGAGGCCGCATACAGGCAAGGCACCCCACCAGTCGCCTAGCTGCGGTTCCCACCAGTCTTCTCCATTGGAAGGGCTCCCAAGCCCACAGGCTGCTCTGGGGGTCTTACACAGGTTCACCAGCACCCTTCTTGCCAAGCTTTACACACCTCCCCGCATGAGAATTCTGCCTCACGTCTGGTGCACTGGCCGACCACATCCCGAGACATGGGGCCACACAAAACACAGCAGCCCCATTCGAATATGTCCCCCTGACTTGCCCCCAAGTTCTGCGAATGGACACTCACCCACCTGGGAACCTCAGTGCTAATGTTGCCCCTGTGGGAAGGGGAGGGCCTGTGTCTTGCGAACCTCAGTCGATCTGGTGCTCACGCCAGGGCACCAGGCAACATGCACCGGGCTGGGGGCAGAGGTGGGCATGGAGGGCATAAGGGTCTTGGCTCCCTGCCCCCACCAGCATGGGCTTCTTGGGCAGGCCTGCTTTCTGGGAACCAGGTGACCTCTAGAGCTAGTGGCATGCGGTGGGTAGCTGTGGGTAAGAAGATTCTGGGGCAGGGCACGCCACGGCGCTAGAGCAAGCTCTGAACTGGGGGACCTGGGCCCTTCCAGGTATGTTCAGCACAGGGTGTCCGAAGCTGGGCCGCGTTCTGAAACAACTTGACACGACCATCTGTCAAATGTTGCCAAGGCTTCGTCATCACATGGTGCGTAGATGATGCTTGGTGTGGCCCAAGAGCAGGTGGCTTCACTAACGTGGTGTGGGCAGGCGGGCGGGATGGGCACCCTTGGCCAC
>JAGFMF010012144.1:4327234-4347822 GCA_019455555.1 Galemys pyrenaicus | reverse complement strand
GGGAGATGGAGGGAGGGCTTTTCCTATGCCGGTGATGGAGGAGGAAGGAAATGGATGTAAGCCAGGCAGGCGACTTCAGACTGAGGGGGGATGAGAAATGTGGAGGTAGGAATTGGAGAATATACTAGAGGATACAGGACGGGTAGTGGAGGAGGTGGAAGGGCACATAGCAAGGACAGAGTGGCCTCTCTGTTGGCTAAGGGGCTGAGCGCTGCACAGTGGGGCTTCCACAGCCACTGCAGCGCAGGTTGGAACCCTGGCTAGGGAGAGGGCCTACATGGCTGCAGACGTCTCCTGCCTCACCCGATGCTCCCCTCAACAGTGTTTTCCAGTTAATCTACCTGTTCTGGTCCCTCCTCTGTCTCTCTGAGTCCTCTCAACTCCCACACCTCTGGCCTGTACCACAGTTCTTGCACAAATAAATTAACAAACAAATAAATAAACAAATGAATGAACATAAATAAATAAAACAGAAAAGAATGTCAGCCCATGGTGCCAATGACAGTGCTTGTTTGTATACAATCTAGCTGCTAGATAAGAAATGAAGGAGGCTGCATTTCTGGGGAGGCCTCCTACCTTCTCTTATTCTAGCACTCCAAATCCTCATTTCCCTTGAGATAGTCATGCACAGCTCCTCACTTCTGTCTTACCCTTTAAAAGCATCTTCACTTGACCTGGGAACCTGAATCTTGGCCTCCAGTTTCAACAGCTCATTGCTTCCCACTCTACAGCCTCCAAGGGCTGTGTGGACAACTGCCGACACAGAAGGGGGGCTGGAAAGAAAGGGGTTCGGCACTCATTAAACATTTATGATTCACACGTGAGACAACGGAACTTCTGGCAGAGTAAGGAATTTGCCACAGGTTCCATGACTGGCGTGGTCTAATCTCATCTTCTTAAAACCCACGCTGTCCACAGGGCACTTGCAGCGACGACTCCTGTGACGGGAGCTGATCCATCAGGCAATTGCTGCCCAGTTGCGGATCCTCAGCACTCACCCATCTTCTAGAAGCTCTCGTGTGAAACTGTGACACTCCTTCTCACCTAATGAATGGGAGCTAGTTCCACTTTCCTTCTACTACTCCTGTTCTTTCCCTTCCGGCACAATGAGCTACAATCACCCCACCTACTCTGGAAAAATTGTACCACACAAACTTCCCACAGCCCCTGGTCTTCCCTCGGCCAGCCATGCCTCCAAAAGCCTTGACGGCCCCTCGCTGTGGAGGCTGTGAGGAAGGAGGCAGCAATGGCATGGAAGACGGACATGAGAGTGAGGCCATCCACCCGCAGGACCACAAAAGTATCTGGGATCGGGACTGTACCCTGCAAAGAGGGTCTTTTCCCAGAGTTGCTTCCCAGACCCTTTCCTCCTCACCTCTCACTTTCCTTGACATACAAGGACCCTGTAGGAAAAATGTGTCATTATTTTGTCCAGTGCCTCCTCTACATGGAGGAGGAAGAGGGCCACGACTTGGCTCAGGTGCTGGCAGAGGCCCACCTCCTGCAAGAGAAAAAGATTCGAGGTACCTGCCCGGCATCTCGGCCCTGAACGTGCCAGGGACAGATTGTGCAGGACTAGGAAACCCGAGGGCCCGTAGAGACCGTCTCCAGCCACGGAGGCCATGGCAGCCCATGCCCCAGCTCTGCCGGCACGACTTTGGAGCGTCCTTCCTGGAGGAGTGACAGTGTGACAGGATCCCTAGGCCTGGGGACCCTGGCTGGAGGGTCGGGGCGTTGGTGGGTGGGCCTATAAGCCACATGCCACAAGGGAGAGACCCCAGTTGCAGCTGCACAATGATGGCTGGTCCCCTGCAGGCGACTGTGCTGGGTTTCCAGGAGGCCATGCTGTCAGAGAGCAGGTGGACCTGGAACTACCTCCTGGGGAACCGCCGCCCCGTCTGCCCCTTCCTTCGGCCCTGGGGTGCATGGGACCTTTCATCCCGCTCATCTTCTTTGGGCTCTGTGCCCTCTCTCGGGTCACACGTTTTCACACGTGCAGGGGACTGCCCTGGCCACCAGGCTTCTGGAGTGTGGGAAGTCTGCAGTCTCCAGTTGTGCAAAGGGGCTCTCGGGTCCCTGCAGTGCCCAGGATTCTGCGGGTTTCAGACTCAGCCCCGGCCTGAGTCCCACAGCTCACCCTGTGGGGTGAGGACCTCGAGGACAAGCACAGGAGCGGCGGGGCGGGGAACTCACCGGGTTGTAGATGGAGTAGGTGAGGAGGACATTGAAGAGTGCCTGCTGCCTAAGAGGGCGACAGAAAGGGTGTATGGCTTTGACTGGAATTCTTCCTCAAGTTGAAGTAGAGCTGAACCAAGAAGAGGAGACTACTGCTTTGTAGGGTTCGAGACCTCCAAAGAAGGTAAGGAAGCTAACTTCCATTGGCAGGCCTGCACAGGCCTGAAAAAGCCCTGGTAACCTTGAGAAGAGGAAACTCCAGGGGGAGTCTGGTGAAACCAGCTTTGTTCCTGAAGCCCACATGGACCGGATGCCATGAGTTCTCTCAGCTCCTATGTGGAGTATCCAACACAGTCAGCTAAAATGGATGTTTGGTGATTCGGCCCTGTGATTTTATGCAAAAATAGGTCAAATGGTCTAAAGTCGCTGTCCTATGGATAAGGTTGGGATGGAGGTGGAGAGACCTTGTTTTAGATAAGTTCTACAAATTGTTAAGGTTTTGTCCATACAGTAATTTTGATAGATTTGCTGGTGCTAGTGCCTCCAGATGTTTTTCTTTTCTCATGGACTGATGAACTGTTTTCCAAGAATGGAGACCTCCTTGTTTCACACATGGGACAATACCTGGAGACTGACTGGTTTTCCTTTCAAACTGGAACCCTGAAAAAATGATCATCTAAGGCTGCTCTCCAGCATCCACACATTTGACTTCATGAGAGCGAAATGGTGACAAAAAGTGCAAGGGAGGAATTGTCAGGGGCAAAGGTCGTCCTGAGTGGAGTACACAAATAGGTTTGTGGATGCAGCCCCCACTGCAGACCAACAATATCCCCAAAACACAGATCCTCTAAGGTCATGATCAAAGAGTGGATCAAGGGATCTGAGGGTGGACAGCAGCCAGGCTGCATATAGATGCAGACATGTGGCCCTGGGGCCTCTCTTCATTCAAAGCCAGTTCTCCTCATTGGAAGCCAGCTCTCTTTGGTGGAAGCCAGCTGTCCTGGTTCAGAGCCTGCTCTCTTCCTTGGAGCCAGCTCTCAGTGCGCCATTGGGTTCCAGCTGGGAGGATCTGGTAGCACATTTACAGATTTGCAGCCCTCTCTTCTCCTTGTGATAGTCACTACTTTATTTCTCCTGCTTTGGTAAAATAAAAACTTTTCTTAACCTTTGTCATGTGAACCTGCAGTTAGTGCTTACTGTAAGTGCCTGTGGAGCACGCGGTGAGGACCCAGTCAGGCCAACCCAATTGATTTCAGGGCTGTCCTGTAACACTTCCTGGCACTCTGCCCAGGACAGTGCATCTGAACCTGCCCCCACCCGTGCCAACCACACCCCCGAGGAAACCGTTGAGGATCTCAGGAGCCCTGGAGGGTGGCCCCCAAGTCACCCACCACCAGCTGTGCCTGAAGCACGCTGAGAGTAATCGAAACTACTGTCGGCCCTCACCCCAATATCCTGGAATGCTTTCTTACGTCACTCAGTGGCATTTCCCTCAGACGGCTAGAGGTAGACACATGTCAGGTTTGGGTTTTTAATCTCCACTAACAAACTGGGAGGAGAGCACCGACCAGCACGCACCATGTTTGACAGAAGAATTTGCATCTGGAGTGTGTAAGCGTGTGTGGGAATAGTTGCGGGGGCACCCTAAGTCACATGACTTTAAGGCTGAAAGCGTGTCAGCCTGGAGTCGCCTCTCCTCGTGGACCCTCCCTCACCCTCTGAGGGGTCACAGCTCCCACACAGCCAGCTCAGGAGAGGTGGGAGAGAGCATGTGCCCCCAACGCCTACTCCCTTCCTGTCAGCCTGTCCGTCTCCACAGCTGTCTTAAATGCCAGGCACTGAGCACTCAGAGAAAGAAGCCAACTTCATGGAGGCTACAGGGCGCTGACTTCCCGTGAGGGACGAGTGCTCTGCGCTCTCCTGACTCCATTCAGACGCCGCCCACTGCTGCTGGGCCACAGCCGGAGCACTGGTCTGCGGCTCCACTAGAGCCGGTAGTGGCAGTTGCTCCTCAGAACCTTTACGGACTGGACCAATCAGGGGCAAGCTGTGTGGTGCTGCGTCAGCAGGACCCGCCTCTCGCCACAAGCCAGCTGTGGCAGAGCTCTTTGTGGAAAGTGCACCTCCTGCAGTTGGGACTAGACCAGTCCCCACAGGAGAGCAGAATGATCCAGTCAGCCCGGTGGGCGGGTTAGCCTGAACGTGGAGAGAAGCCAGGGTCAGAGGGAGCCCAGAGCAGAGACAGGAAGAGAGCAATAGAATAGCGAGAAACAGAGTGAGGCCTGGGGAGTAAGGAAGAAGAGGTTCAGAGAAAAAACAGCCCCCAGGAAGAGCCCCTGCAGAGGATGACAGCCCTGAGGAAGGGCTGGGCCTCAATAGGCTCCAGCCTATTAAGAGAACGGGTAAGCAACCAGAAGCTGCCCTCAGAGGAGAGGAGAGGCTGAAAGGCTCTGCCAGAGACTGGGCCTCGGTGTGACTGTGTGAAAGAAGCACCAAAGGCCTTGGGCCTGGTGTCTCAAAGAGCTGTGCATTGCTGCTATAGCCAACAACTCACTCTGGTCTCTCTGGCTGCGAGGGGGGCTTTGCAGATCACGTCTGGTCACCTGGACAGGTGAGGAGGCTGGAGCCGTGGCATCACCAAGACAGGAAGGATTCACCACAGCTTGGTTGTTTCTTCAGCACACAGACCTGGGAATGGGGCCGAGGGGGCATAAAACAGCCCAGGCAGAGGAGGAGCACTGAGGGCAAGGAAACTCAGGACAGCGTCCCTAGGTCAATGGACCCCGCCCGATGGGCACAGAGAGGCGCGGGGTCTCGGCACAGTCTGCATCTGTGGTCAGTCAGACCAGGCCAGCTTGGGGGGACAATGACCTCTAACCCAGGAGCACCGAGCGGAGCTTAGGTGACACCTCTTTTCACTTTGGTTAACTCGTGTCTTTGGTGAGAAGGAGGTGTGGGGGGTGACTGATCTGTGCGGGGGGACAGACAGGCGCATGTGTGGCGAGGGCGTGGTTGGTTCCCCCAGGGTCGACCTGGTCACCCTAGCAGTGAGGCATAGGGAGAAACAACAGGAACGGGAGAAACACGGCATCTGGAGCAGAGACCTGGGCACAAGCTGTGGCCCTGGGAGGAACTGATTGTGCCAGACAGCGCAGGTGTTCATGTCCAGTTAGGACGCAGCTTCACCTACTCCACAGGGTCTGCCCGTAGAAGGGATATTGCTGGACTATGGATATGGAGGTCCCCACCCCCTCACAGAGTTTGGCCTATGTGCAATTAACACACCGGTGCAGGCACCATTAACAAGTTAGAGTTTGGCTGAGTCTCAGCACTCCTCTACAGAGTTGCAGATAACAGGTCAGGCTGGTGTTTGTATGGTTGGTGCCCGATAGCAGAAGGCAAAGAGACAGAGATAAGAAAGAGGGGAAAGTTTACTACGCTCCCGGGTCAGATTCACAATCCCAAGCAGGGGGCCTCAGAAAGACGCTCCCCACGTACAGGTTAAGGGTCTTTCATGTGCCTCTGCTCTGCTAGGCCTGAATGGAAAAATACCTGCGAGTCACGTGTTGCCCTCCGGTCAGGGGGTCACAATGGAAAAGTACCAGAGAGTCGTCTGCCCCTTGGTTTGGGGGTCGTTATTTGCTCTGGGTTACTATTTCACCTGGAAGCAGATACCAGGTGCCAGCTTATCTCATGGTTTCCTGCCCACTGTCTTCAACAGGCCCTTCCTCAGAACCGCCACCCAGACGGGAGCCTGCTGAGGACCTGGGGTGGGGGGCCAGTGTGATCTTTTAGCATGTGTCTCTGAAAATGTTACCTCCCTAAAACACTCACCTTTTCCTCCAGAGAACCTTCATTCATCTGGTTTTGTACGTTCCTTCTGACGCATGTATCCCTACCTACGTAGAGATCGTGACATATAAAAAGAGTTCCGGACTTTGTCCTGGCCTAGATTTTCAGAAAAGGTCCTTGTCTGGGTCCTTATTCCTATGAATGTGAAAGAAGTGCCTGGTCTCACAGAAATCAGTCCTGACTATTGCCTGGTTTCTCCGTCCTTAGCCTGGGTTAGGGGCCAGAGTAATTCTCTGCTGCTGGCCGGGGAGGGGACCCACATGGAGCAGCAGACCTTTCCTGCCTTGCCTGCTGCTGCCCTCGGCAGTGTACTTCAGTCCATCTGCCTGCTCTGTTCCCCACTCTGTCTCTGGTGGATCCTCTCACCCCCCACACCACTGGCCTGCACCCCAGATCTTGTAGGCATAAATAAATCAATATTTTTTTTATAAAGTGCAGCGGTGAACGCATGAGAGAGCAGGTGTCTTTTCCAGTGACAGATTTTGAATACTTCATATGCATACCGAGGAGGGATTTGATGGACCATAAGATAGAGGTGCTTGAATTTTGAAAAACATCTACATTTTTCTCAGCAATACCTATGCCACTTCCGCTCGTTTGCACTAACTTGGGTTCCCCTCTCCCGGGCTGCAAAAGAAGTCGTTTTCTTGTCCTCCAATGAGGTGGACACCAGGTCAGCAGGATGTGGGTCCCACCCTCACCACCTCATTGAAACTGACCGAATCAACCTCTTCAACACCCCCTCTCCAAATACAGCCATAGGAGGAGCTAGCTCTTCAGAATATGAAAGCAGATGGAGGGATGATTCAGTAAACATTTAACAAGGTGTCACCAAGTGTTTAAAGACTCATCACCAAGAACACTCCAGACACAAGGATACCATACAAGTAACCAGGCAGTTTTCTACTGTGATCACCTTTGAAGTCTTTCAAAGAGAAAGTAGGAAAACTCGCAAGGGTATATGAAGAGGCTATTATCACATAACATCAGAACCAGATGAGAATAGCATAAAAATGGGAAATCACCTTAGCCCCTGTCAGGAGTACTGGTCCAAAGAGAAAAGAATCTAAACAGAGGAAATAATCAGGCATTTTATAAAAAATGATCAAAGCAAGTTGGCATATTTCTGAAAACATTAAAATGATTTAACTTGAAGTGATGGGTCATATTCATTTGATGAAATTACGTCCACGGCACAAAACATCCAAAAAAAAAGTTAGATAAAGGTAAGCAATCATTCATGAGTTGTAGAGACGAACCGTAGAAAAACTGACTAACCAAATACAGGGTATATATTAAACACCATCCATAAACATCACTCTATAGTACTGTGTCAGGAGCGTCTGTAACAAGGACGCCACCACCATAGCTCTAGTCCCACTTCCCTGGAGATGAGCCAGCACTGAGGGTCATTTGTGTCTCACAAAACCCACACCACTTTACAGAAAAGGATCAGAAGCAGATATTAATATCAGTGAAGTGCACAAAAATAGATGCTTTCCTTTGTGCTATCAATAAGCTGTTTACACAAACCCTTATTTTTCAAACATCATGAACGATGGCAGCACCATGATGAGACTTTCAGAGAAGACACTTGACCAAAGAGGCCACGATCTCCTAGGGGAGTTCATGAAAGGCACTGAAATCCTAATGCCAGGAGACACTGGCGTGCTCATGAGGGGAGTCTGGACTGCACATTCAGTCCCTCCAGAGGACGCACAGAACGGAAATCCAGTATTACGAAGGCCTGCGGAGAATGCAGATGCTGTGCTGCTTCTACATTAAACGTGGAAGGGGTTCCAATTACTTGCATGGAGCAAACAAGGCAGTGCACTTCTCTCTGCATTTCTGGTGCATGGAAACTATGAGCTGGAGCGTGGTTCTTCTCTGACTCAGGAAGTGTGGGTTGGTGGTTCCCATCAGTGAGCAGTGTACTCCCCCCTTCACAGCCCCAACTGCACCACTTTCTTCAACTTCTAGATCATCCCATCCCTAGAGGACTTCAGTGTCACTCAAAGGGCCATTGCACTCTCTGGTCTCCCGCCCTGACCCACAGCACAGTGATGTCCTTGTCTAAGCCACCCCAGCTCTCTGGCAGACACAACGACTCGGCCTCCTGCAGCAGTTGAATGGCCATCAGGGAGGGCTCAGGACAGGGGACCAACAGAGGTTCCTCTCACAGCCCATTCAGGGACCCAGTAGCAGCACTGGGGTGGCCCCCAGCCGAAGAGGGAGCCATGCAGCTTGGGCTGGAGCACACACTCTGCACACTGCACACAGCACACAGCACCACAAATACATGCAGAGCACACACACACACACACACATACACATCTAGGGTTCCCGCGACTCCCGGTGGGGACGCCTGTGGGCCAGACAGTGAGCAGCGCTGCAGGACACAGTCGCCAGGCCGACCTGCCTGCCTGCCCGTCACAATGCAGGCCATTATGACTCTGGGTGGGGGAGACACCCAGGCAGGCAGCGCACCTGCCACCACGGTCAGTCCTACTCTGTCCCCACAGGAGACAGTACGTGGAGACTAGTGCGAGTCCCTAAGGACGGCATTCGTTGACCGGGTGGAGGCCGCTGTACACTGCTCGAACAGTGAAGGACCCCCCCAAGGTCGTTAGAGAGAGTGTCCCTTGCACCTCAGGTGCTGCCTGAAAATGAGAAGCAGCTACGTGAGGGAGGCGGGGCTGTCATCACTCCTCCTGCTGGTGCTGCTCCCTCTGCTGCCCAGCACGGGGGTGCACCAGCACAGAGCCCTGAGCTGGGGAGATAGTCTCCAACTCACTGGGGCCTGGAGGTACAGCAACATCGACCCGGACGTGGAGCACACCCGCCACGGCCAGGAAACCGGGTCCAGGCAGACGCGGGCCCTTGACGAGAGCCCCTGCCAGAGCACCCTGGACCTCTATTTCATCATTGACGAGTGAGTGGAACTCCTACCGCGGCCAGAGCCTCGGGGGCACTGTCCCTGGGACAGTAGAGGCAGGACTTGACCAAAGGGATCCAGCTGTGTTGAGAACAGCGAGCGATAGTGCGGCTCAGGTCAAATACAGACCAGAGGCCTCCTTGCCCTGAGGCACAGGCTGGCCTGGTCTTCCTTCTCTGGGCTCTTTCTTTGGGAAGAACATGGCTGCCCCTTGCTGGGTGTCCCATGCGCCAACACATCCCTGGGACACTCGGACCTACGCGTCGTGGAGGGAGTTGGCAGGGCCAGATTCTGCGCTCAGTGAGCAGCCCTCTGGCTGTTAATTGGCAATAGTGAAGACGAGGGCTGGGCTGGGGACACAAAGCATAGTCAACCTGGAGGGGCACAGTACCCAGGGAGACAAAGGGACTTCATCTTCTAGGGATGGACTTCAAAGCGATCAAAGGTGAGAATCAGTTTTATGGGGGGGCTGGGGAGGACCGCTGGCCACGGATGCGGGGAGTGCTCTCTGTGCAGGTGCTCACATAACGTTGAGTTACTCGCAGGCCATGCTGGACCCTGACCTCACAATCGGCCCGTGGTGCCCTAGGCGTCCCTGTCCCCTGTGATGTGGCCATTGTCCTGAGGCATCATGCAGAAGTGCCTCGGCCAATTCCTTCACACACGTAGGACACAGAGTGGTTTGCACACACAGGCCCAGAGGTCTTAGTTGTGGAGAGGCCACACCTGTGAACTGGCCGAATGTGGGACCTGCAGGCCCAGCAGCCCCTGGGAGCTCCCTGCTCGGCTTCGGTCATCATGTGCTGAGGTTTGGTGATCGGTTCATGCTTTGGTGTGTGTCTCACCCGAAGGACTCCGTCTCTCCTGCACTCCACAAACACTGCTGCGTTGTCTCTGGCCTCCTGACTGCTGAGAAATCCTTTGCTTTGCTGTCTAAGTGTTTCTGCTGCTCTCGTTCTGGACGCTTTGATCCTGGGCGTGGTCCCGAGAGAGCTGGGCTCCCTTGAAGCCTTCATGACCTTAAAGAAGGAAAGGGGGTACAGGGCACAGGCCTCTGTCGTTCCTGGCTCCACTCATGCTGAGAAGTCACTTCAGCTCTTCAGGAGCAGCTGTGCTTGGGGTGCTGGTCTCACTGAAGCACTTGACTGCATGCATCCTCAGGTGTGTGCCGTCTCCTGGGAACTTGCGGGTGCCAGAGTGAGACCGGTGTCACCCAGAGGCTCTCTAAATTAATTACTCAGCTTTGATGAAAACTTAGATGTCTGAGTTATTTTCAAGAATGTTATCGTCTCTCCCATTGTAAAGGTTCTTTCGACGTGTGCAGACGTTGGAGCACATACCTTGAAGTTTGTGTCTATGGGATGCGTTGACCTGATTATCAGGTTCATGACTGACTCACGTGAGCCTTTGTGGCTTAACATCGATCTTGTCACTTATGACTAACCAATATCTTTTATTTCCTCTTGCATGAAATATCTTCTTTTCTATTTCACGTTGACACCCCCGGCTGTCGTTCCATTGACATCTTCGTCTTTAGACAAAACTGGGCCTAATGTTTCCTACCTCATCTCACTGCTTTTTTAAATGGATGATTCAATATATTTAAATTTTCAGTGATGACTGATATGCAAGATCTTGCTGCTGACAACTTGCTGTACCCTAAGTATGATATACTTGCACAGCAGCTTTTTATTTACTCTTCTATTTCTGCCTACATTAGTAGACAGGAATTTCATCGTGTATATTCTGATTCCCTTTCTAGACTCTGGTTGTTTGCCTAATACTTCTCTAGGAAAACCAGGACTTGAGCTTTGAAGTCTGCCTTTGGTTAGAATCCCCCATAGTATGAACATCAGTTTGTAATTTTAACAATCATCAAGGACACGCATGTGCACAAATTGAAAAGCTCTGTTGCAAAGGTGCCAGCAGAACCTGGAGGTGTCTTTTCCACTTCTCTACATAGGACCCCACTCCTCACACGCAGAGCTTGCAGGTCCTTGGCTTTCTGTCCAGTGTCACGACTTTGTTCTAATACCAGGCTGTACTGACTCGTTTCTTGGCACTTGATGTCTCATGACATCCACCGACTTCTTTCTGTGGGAGAAGAGAATTGATGTTCCCAGGATCTTGTTCCGCTGAACACCTCCTCCCGAGCCTTTCCACTCATTCAGCCGTTGTAGCGCCAGAATGCCTAAAGTAGAACAGCTGTCCAAGCAGCACCACACACGCATGGTGATCTCCACCTTCCCTGAAGCGCAGGCGCTAGAGCAGGTTGGAGCTGTGTGTGTCAGAGCCCATGGGGCTGTTTCTCACCTCCTCAGCTTCCCAGGAGCTGTCAGCGCCCGTGGTGTGTCCCCTGCCCGTGAGCACCCGACTCTGTGTCTGCAGTCGACACTTGGCTCCAAAATGACCACACACTTGAAACTTTTCCAGAGTGGGTGGGAGATTGAAGGTCCTTACTCCTTTATTACTCTGGAACATTATTTTACTCAGAGGAAAAGTAAAGGAGTAATCGAACAAAGTGGGAGGCGCTACCATCACTTAGGAAGAAGGAGTTGTGTCCTCTCACCGGCCAGGTGCTGACAGTGGGTGAGCGCTCAGAGCTTTGCAGCATCGTCTGCCACAGCCGTTCACCCTGTCCCCAGCAAGTGTCACCGCCAGCGCAGGGGCTTTACGGTCCATCAGGATGTAGGCTCAGGCAGCCGTGAAAACTGTATCCCCTGTAAGAACCTCAGTTTCCTCATGTGAAAATGGGAATCCTAATATCGTTCAATTGTTCTGGCTTAGAGTTCATGACTGTTGAGTGACTGGTCACCAGCTGGGATCCACGTCTCTCCTTACTTGCCGCATCTTGTGGGCGCAGTTTCACGTACAGCCGAAAGCGTGCCATAGGGAGACAACAGAAAGGGCTATGCTGGGAAGTGGTGGCAAGTCCCTTAGCTCCCATGCAAGTGTGCACGCCTCTTCAGGGGTAAAAGGCAGCAGAAAAGCGGCAATGGTTATTCTCCAGGAAGGGAAGGTCCAGGAGAGTCGGTGCTCCAGAATGTAGGAGGTGTTCACAATGCATCCTACTTCACGTCTTCTCTAACGGCTGCTTTGTGGACACAAGCAGCCCTCCTCATTTGCCTCCATAGAGTCTCAGTCTTGAGTCCCTCAGAGAATGCGCACAAATCCACTGGCGCCATCCCTCTGCTGACACTGGCGAAGGACCTTCAGGAAGCCCCACTGGGGAAGCTGACAGAGGGTGGCAGCTCCGTGGGGTCGAGTCACTTGCAGGGTGGTTTCAGACAGAAGCTTTGCCGATTCGAAGAACACACCCTGTGGTATTCCATTTCCTTTTCTTTTTCAGGTCGGAAAGCTTGGGCATGGACTGGATTTTTGTGTATGGCTTCGTGGAAGACATGCTGAGGATGTTTCACAAGTATGACTTCTTCGCGTGGTGGGATCCTTGTCTACCAGGCAGAGTGCTTGTCTGTGTAGACTCAGTGGGCATGTGTGTCACGTGGATGCAAAGGCAAGCCTCGGGGGGACTTCTAAGCAGGGAAAAGGCCGATCCCTCTGGTCCCTCAGCTCCAAAGGTCCGAGAAGCTTTGGTTTCTTGCGCTCTTGGCGTGCAGCCACAGTGCAGGGAACACAGGCTGACATGAGGGTGTCAGAGATAAAAACCCAGCTGACCAGTAACACATATAAAACACTGGTTTGAAGAGTTCCAAATAAAATGGCAAGGACCCGCACAGCAGCTTGAAAGAGAAAGCAGGCATTTTAGAGGAAACATCCAGGATCATGGTTCCCAGGCTGTGGACATTTGAAGAAGGACCTTGAAGAACGAGGAAAGATAGGGTAACAAGTACCAGCAAGGAGACTTCCTGAGTAGAGAGTGATCTGTTTAAGGGGGCATTAGGGTTAACTCACAGAACAGGTGGAACATGAGACAAGATAGCCTGGGGTCAAGGTCAAAAGGCCCAACAGGGCCAGGCCAGTGGGCCCCGACTGCTGTGAACAATGGGAAGTTGAGGATGACTTTGGGGCTAGGTATGCGATGATCTGGATGGTGCTCCAGGAAAAGTGATCATTCATTGTGGGTCCAGTGAGTGGGAATGAGCCAGAAGCAGAGGGAGCTCCTTGGGGACCAGGGACTAGGATGGCATCGACTAACAGACAAAGAGGGCCGTGAACCAGAAGACAGTGCCCAGGGAAAAGAGAGGGAGAGATGAATGGGAATGCTGGCAAAAGGAGCGATACTTTCTTCTGGACTGGAGGGAGAAAGGAACAGAGACCAACAGTTCAGGGCTATGAGTTTCCAAAGAAAATTCTAGCAGAAGAAAGGCCAGTCATGATTCCTGCCAAGGTACCTACACCTAGAGCATGTGGCATGAACTGCACACCTGTGTGTGTGTGTGTCCGTGTGCACATGCATGTGTGTGTAAGAGAGCGAGGGAAGACGGAGAGTTTGGGAATCTGGGCTGGAACCCGATACCATCCTGACACTCTCTGGAAGCCGCACACTTATGGGCCTCAGAACCCTTGTGTAAACTGATGGTCACTTTTGGAGCTCAGGAAGTGGTCGTAAGCTAGAGTGGAAGTGAAGACAGGCGTGTGTCCCCTCCTGGCTGCTCAGATGCCTTCGTTGAGCCTGAGTTGATGATGCTCACAAACACGTGCTTCCTCCACAGCCCAACAATCATCACCTCCTGGACACTGGGCCACACGGTGCTCAAGATCACTTCGGACAAGTAAGTCCTCTTGACCACGCAGGCACCCTAGACTCGCTGGCAGGGGGAGAAGTAGAACACAGGGAGAACTCTGTGGGAGGGGCTCTGACATTCAATGTGGAGCCCACCAGCTTGCAGTCTGCCCGGCCTGGCCTCCCCTCAGTGACCCCCAGGACCCAGCCTCTACACCACTCCCATTTACAACGGCCTGCACTGACACTGGAGACCCTGTGTTTCCGACAATCTCTCCTCCCCCCTGTCCTTCCCCATCCTGAGTCCTCCCTTACAGCCCTTCCCTTCCCTAGAACAGGATAGGAGAGAATTCTGGAGTCTGTGGAGGAGACACAGGGCGCTCTAGGAACACTGGCCTGTGAGGGCAGCTGAAACAGTGGGGAAAGAGGGAGGCTGAGCCAGAGCCAGAGTGGACTTCACGGGTGTCTGTGAGGGCACCATGGTTCCTGGGCAGGCATGATACGGGACCTGAACACCAGGGGCTCAGGCTTGAGGAGGCCTCACAGGCGCATCCTAGCTGGGCGTAGGTGGCCAGAGTGTGCCCAAAGGCCTGAAGATGGGCAGCTCTGGACCTTCTGAAGAGTGGCAGTGTGAGGTCCTCATATACAAAAGAAGAGAGGAACCCCATTCAGGGTGGGGAAAGCTCGACAAAGTGCTTGAAATCCTTAGGACTGGAGGGGCCTCGGGGCTCTCTCATAGCCCAAAGTCCAGGCTCTGGAGAGAAAGCAGGGCCTCAGGGAGCAGGACCAGCTGCCTGTGCAGGGCCTGGCAAGAGACCCACTTTAGCTCCAATTTGGCCCCCATCTGAGGAGGTGGGGGGTGTGTGGCTTTCATTTAGGGGAGGGCAGTGGGGCTGAGGGGGAAGAGCAAGTTTCTGGGAGGCAATCTGCAGGGGGACTGGGGTGGCTGCAGGTGAAGACTTGCCCCTGAGGAGAGGAAAGCACCTCCCCTTGCTAAGCCTGGGGCTCAGGGCCCAGACACACATGAGAGCTGGGGTCTAGGGAGGGAGGCTGCTTCTCTCTGGGCATGGGAGTCGGAGTGGGAGTGGGGCCCCTACCCAGAGCATGGGTATGAGTTTTAGGGTGGAGCGCAGGAAATGATAGCCAATCAAATGATTCCTGTGTGCCTAGGGTGGAGGCATTTGAAGGGAAGTAGGGCGAATGGGCTTGTAGGAACCTGTCATCATTTCCATGAGCAGAGCTGGTTGTGAGGTAGCAGGGGACCTCAGGGGGAACCACTTGCCCAGAGGAAACCCTGTGTGGGCTGGGTCCCATCCTGCAGGCTGGGCTAGGTGGTGTCACTCAACAGAAATTGGCCAAAGTGTGTCAAGACAAGGAGAAACTGGCTGGGCTGGCCAGGACTTGGTTTGACCTGCACTTCTCATGGTTCTTTCTCCTTCCCTGCCTGGACCTGGCCATCGGGGCAGCCCTGGGACTCTCAGACCTCACCTCATGGCAGCCACGCTGTGTGCAGTGAGAAACCAGCCTTCAGCAGGCCCAGCTCTGCTCAGCTGGCTGTGCCAGCTCAGGCCTTCAGTTTGCGTTAGCCTGATGTGAGCTCCACCCCACGCGTGTCCCTCTGCCACCTGCTCTCTGTGATAGGCGTGGCTGACAGAGGACACTCCAGGGCCCTGAGCCTGCAGGGAAGCACTATGGCCCTCCTCAGCCTTAGGTCATTCCCGTCAGTAGCCTCCGAAGTCCAGGAGCTCAGCACTCAGGAGCGTCGCTTCTTCCTGAGGGACGCATTCTGAAGGGCTTTGGGTGCCAAGTGGTCGGTGGCACGGAGGATTGCATGGGGCAGGGGGCTTAGCAGGGTGACCCTTACCAAACTAGAATGGCCTGTGGAGGGTGATGTGCCAGCAGGTCAGCTCCTGGGGCTGGGGACCCAGTGGGGCACACACAGCAGCTCTCACTCTGCCTGTGATGGCCACAGGCCCTTCACGGAGCCCCTGGCTCTGTGAACCTAGAGAGCAGTGAGTGCAGACAAGGGCCAAGAGCGGGCCAGGAGGACTGTGGCTCGGCTTCCCGACTGTAGCCTCCCAGGTGGGTCTGCAAAGCACAACAGGCAAAACACCACATGTGGGGCTGTTGCACAGCACTCACCCATCCCTCCTGCCTCAATACCCTGGTTTTATTTATTTTTTTTTTAGAAAAGAAAGAGAAGACGGTCTCAACACTGCCCAGACCACCGAGCCCACCGGAGACCCAGGCATGCTGGAAGGATTTAGAGTGGTACAGACACTAGAGCGCTAAGAATTTACCTGCTTTCCAGGATCTCAGGCCATCCCTGAGTCTTCTAAGTGGCCTTCTTGTTTTTGCAGGTCAATCAGCACATCTTGGCGGCAAACCCTGGAGGTAAGCTCTTGCTGACTTCGAGAAGGTTCGATCCAGCCCAGCCGGTTGGGGGCTCAGCAGCCTGGGGCCCCCATTGCTAGCTGACTCTTGAGTCAGTTTGCTGGCCTCTCTGTACCCAACACCTCGTCTGTGCACAGAAGGGGAAGCCAGCCCTGTGACAATTCTGCAACCCACGTGGGTCCTGGGGGTCCATTCTTGGTGTCTACTGAGTAGGAGGCACCCGAGCTATAGTTGAGCTGTGAGCAAAGGGAGAAGGCCACGGCACCCCTCCTCGATAGAGGGGGCCATCTAAGGTGACTTCTCCCACCAGGCACTGCTCTACAAACCTCAAGGAGCTCAGAAACGTGGGTGCTGGGGCCTAGCCCCCGCTCCTAGGGGGTGAAAGCTGGGGACAGAGCCGTGGCCCCGGCACCAGCGGCAGTGCACTCGGGCTCTCTTTACTGACCAGTCTCTCCCTGCGCCTCCCCCAGAAAGTAAGGCTCACTCCATGGTGATCTCCCTTACCCACGGGACACTGTCGCCAGAAGCGTTGGAGGCCACGCAAAAAGAAGTGAGTCCAGCCCGCCTCCACCAGCTTTCGCTCCACGTGCTGGCGATGTGTACTGAGCGCGCTCTTTGTCTTAGGCTCACAAGACGCGGCAGCTGGGAGGGACAGTTTATGCCGTGGGCGTCACCAACTACATGACCGATCAGGTAATTCAAGCAGGTGCCCCTGCACAGCCAGCTTGTGCACAGCTTGGCAGCAAGGTTGACAGGACGGTTCTCCACCACCCCAACTCTTTGGACATCGTGCAGCCACGGCACACATGAGAAACAGTGTTTCTGAGCCTAAGACCCTGAGCCACAGATAGAAGAACTTTCCTCCCGAGTATCGGGCTGCGGGCCGAGGCAGGGTGGGTGTGCAGTCTCACTCGGCCTGAAGCCTGAGGCCGAGGACCGGGATGGGTCCTGCTGGCCCCTCAGCCCTGCTCGGTCCAAGCCTTCTGCCCCTCTTGCAGCTGCTGGCCATCGCGGACAGCGAGGAGCACGTCTTCTCCTGGGACGGTGGAGTCGAGGCTCTCAAGAGCATCGTGGGCTCAGTGAGTGCGGGGTGGGTGTGGGGGTGGGTGAGGTGGCTTCTTGCCGGGGCCCCGATTCTCTGGAATGACCGAGCGACTCTCTGTTCCAGCGCACAGCTGAGTCCTGCCTTGAGCTGACCCGGGTGGAGCCGGCCACTTACTGTGTGGGAGGTAAGCGCAGGACTCTCGCTCCTCCACAGGCACGTGTCTTTACTGCGCTGTAAGCTGTGCTTGGAGGGGTGCAGTTTCACTGCCAGTGCTGTGGACACATACGGTAAAGGCTCCTTATTCCCAGGTATTAGGAGGCGCAGTTGACAGACAGTCCTGTGTAAATTGAAGGCATATTGCACAACGGTTGGACAGCCAGAGGAGAAAGGATTACCACAATGAGTTCGTACAATTCCTTTTTTCTCACAGAATCTGGAGTAAAAAGTGAGGGAAATCATGTTTCCAAGACCTTGACAACATCCTAGCAGTGAAACCCAGTAGATCTCACAGGGAACACTTTTCAGAGCCCACTGAGGATCACCCCAGAATGCAGGGCTGACCGTGCCGTCGGAACATCAGTGTGATTCGTCCCACCGGCAAAACGAAAAAGAGAAAATGATGAATGCGGAGGACGGAGAAAAGGATCTAGACGCAGCTCAGTGTCAGTGTCTTCACAGGAACATGACCTGACAACGTCCATGCAGGCCCTACTCCCGGCGCACACCAGTCTCAGGGTACTGAGGAAGCCTCTGCTGGGCTGGACCAGACCAGGACGCCCGCCCTGCCCAGCGGGTCCCTGCAGCTCTGGTTGAGGAGGTCCAGGCACTTGCTTTTGGCTACAAGGCCCCAATCCGTGAGGGCCTGTGTGTTCTGCTGTGCCGCCCCAGCCCGAGCAGCAGACGGCTGAGCTCCGCGGGGAAGCTGCGCTCCCCGGGCACAGCACACAGCCTGGCCTCCTGCATCCTCACCCAGACAGCTGCTCGGTCCTGTGCCCTTGCGGGAGGCTGGAGCCCCTGACCCGGGTCAGATGACGCTGCTCCATCTGAGCTCTGCTGCCCGTGGCCACCACGCGGAGCAAGGCACCCATGTCCTGGACACCGGGAAGCCTACAACTAATCAGCGGCCCAACGTCTCTCCACAGCCCATTTATTTCAAAGCATAGACCTGACAGCCAGCCCCCGGCGGTGGCTGTAGGAAGGCTGGATCCAAGAGAAAGCAAACTGCCAAGTTCTAGGTTGTGCTGGTGTTTCAGGGATGGTGCCTGCACTTAGCTGACACATCGATGGGACAAATCAAGCACGGGGCACTGGAGTTAGGCAGATTGGAGACTGAGACACCAGGGAGGCTAATGGCCTTGACCTGCCCCTGGAAGGGAGGACTGTCTGAACCAGCAGCCACTCCCCCAGCTGCCCTCTCTGCGCCCCCTGGTATTTCTTTCAGAGGAGGACATCCCCAGTGCTAATCAGGGCTAGAACAAGATGCCCTTTCGTAACTCCTTCCCCACCCCGCAGAAAGAAGTGCTTTTCCTGAACCCCTAGGGAGGGAAGTGAGGAGGCCGTGTGGGTCATAAGGGGCCACGAACCGTCATCGTCAGGATCTGCTTCGCAGCTAAGGGCAGTGGGATCCTTCGGTACAGGATCCGCTGCTCCTTGCTTGTCTCACCTGAGTCCCAGCGTGTGCCTGAGCGCCTCCGTCTGCCGTGGGCACACAGAGGTCAGGAGGAGGAACAGGTCCCCAAGCGTCAAATCATTCACAAGAACCAGGCCAGGGTGCTCAGCTCAGGCCAGGGGAGACAGTTCAGTCTGAGTTGCCTTGGTCCTCTCTCCCTTGTGGTGGCGTCTGCTGGACGCTGGAAAGCACTGCCTGCACCCTGAGGGACACTCAGGACTTCATGGGGAAACCCAGACGGGCCTGGTCCTGATGATGGCACAGGGGGACTTTCATGGGCTGTGCCAGCGAGCAGCTGAGCTCTGCCGAGCCCGCTCAGAGTGCCCCTCAGAACTCCCAGGTGAGCATCAGGAGACATAAGATGTTGGCTCTGCACGGCTGCCTCCTTCAGTGGTCCCTTGGGGGTTCCTTTTTGAGAGTAGACTTGCACCCCCAAAGGGATGAGAGCAGCAGAGACAGAGCTCGCCCCCCGACACACACCTCTGGATGTTGCCCTTGCAGGAAGCTATGACGTGATCGTCTGGGGAAGAGGTTTTGAGAACATCAGAAACAAACATCAAGTCCTCTGTAGGTTCCAGAGAAGCAACGGCGAATTTTTTGGTAAGTACCGCCCTTGACTAGTGCAAGGAACACATTTCCACAGCGTGCCATCTTCGCAGCCAGCCGTGCCTCCCGCCCCTTGAGGACCATTGGCTGTGGAGGCTGTGAGCATCGAG
Organism: Galemys pyrenaicus; assembly: GCA_019455555.1. Taxonomy (NCBI): domain Eukaryota; kingdom Metazoa; phylum Chordata; class Mammalia; order Eulipotyphla; family Talpidae; genus Galemys; species Galemys pyrenaicus. Next base: position 4,328,352 of record JAGFMF010012144.1, on the reverse strand, counting down.
GCAGCAGAGAGTGCAGGAAGAGACATCGCAGGGACGCCATCCATCCCCAGAAAACAGAGGGTCTGAGATCAAGGGTGGACCCTGTGGGGAGGGTGTCCCCTCTGAGTTCCTTGCCCCTGCCCTTTGCTCATCTCTCATTATCCTTGAGACACGAGTACCCAAGCTCACGTATCGATCGTAAAGTAATGGAGGCAGCCCCAGGATTCTGGGGCCGTCTGTATGCCCAGAGCACTCCTCTCCCACAGCGTGCATGCTTCTAGCCATCTCTCCTTGCTTCCTGGGTGCAAAGGACAAAGCAGGGACGGCTGCTGCCTCAGCCAGGCCGCAGTGTGCGCTGGCCTCAGGGAGTGACGTTCCCTTGGGTCTGTCCTTTCCCAAGAGTGATGGAGACACTGACAGCTCCTACTTGTGGAAGGCATGCTCTCTCAGCGGGTGGGTTCTCAGCACCTTGCCTGCACCATCCTGACTCTCAAAAGAGACCCATTATCACTTCTCCCTGTGGGTCTGTGCTGACACCATGATGTGGTGAAGGGAGAATACATCATAGCCCAGGTGATCGACTGTCCCTGCTGGGCTCTGTGCCTTGCCCAGACGCAGGAGCCCAGGTGGAGGGACCTGCGTGTCCCCCGGGAGACACTGATCCTGTCTGTCCACGCGTCTTTCCCGCTGTGGGGATCACCAGCCTGTGTCCCAAGGTGCACAATGTCCAGCCCAACCGGGGAGAGACACCCCACAGTCCTGAGACCCTGCCAACGCCGTCTCCTCCTGCACAGGCTGAGCAGTCGTGTGGCAGGGCTGCTCACTACTTGCGACTGTGCACCGATGCGCACCGATTGGCTGTTTGGGGTAACATTTTCTCTGAAGGAAATCGTGCAGCAGAAGAGTTTAGAAAATATACACAAGCATCACTAAGTTTGAATCACTGCGACATTATTTTATCTTAACTGCCTGTCATGGCCTGTTTGTGTCATTGACAGACGCATAATTTTTTTGAACGTGGCAACAGATGTATTCAGTTCAGCCCGTTCATATTGGTTGGAAACTCCTCTGTAGCCACCCAGCTTCGGGGCACCCTCAGTATGCGCGTGCCGGCTGCCACCTCCTCCACAGACTCTGGA
>JAGFMF010012144.1:4312451-4325986 GCA_019455555.1 Galemys pyrenaicus | reverse complement strand
GCAGAAAGGGTGTTGCGGCTCTTCCCATGCCAACCACTGCCTTGAGGGTGCCCCTCACCTCGTCTGCGGTGGGGAGCTTGGGCGCCACCTTCATTCCAGAGGGCGGGGATCAGTGAGGGCAGCTTGGAGGTTGTGTGCCAGGAAGCACTGTCAGGACTTCGCGCACCATGCCTAGCGAGCAGGCTCAGGCACAGGGGAGCGGAGGGGTCTGCTGGGCCCTGCACACTCAGGGTGTTTGCTCCTTGCTGCTGTCCAGCTGCTGGCCCCGCGAGTTGTCATCACAGCCCCTGTTGTCCCTGGGTCCGAAGTGTCATTTTACAGATGACTTTAGCCCCCTTCCCTCCTTCCTCCTTTCCCACTCTGCTCAGCTCCTCCTCGCCGCAAGGGTCTCTACGTATGCAGGAAGTTTCTATTCTCTCCTGGTGGGGTAGGCAAAGGCCATCGTGGGCACAGCAAGGGACTCCTGGGAGAAGGGGACAGGCCCCTGTCCACGCTCCACATCATCCGGGCATCTTAGCCTAGGGCAGTGGGACATAGGCATTGGCGAACATGAGGCTGAGCAGAGGTGTGCGGGGTGCAGGGACACGGGGCCCCATTGCTGGAGCCTGTGTCATGTACACACATGTGCCGGTCCACACGTGCTCACATCTCCTCTGTGTCCATCTGCCTCGTGTCCAGACAGCCTCTCAGGTGGGCCAGAGCACTCCCACGAGCCCAAAAGAAGACCGCTCTGTCACCACGCCCACCAGTGACACCAGCACCTGGTACCGACTGGCTGCCTGCCCACCGTTCATTTTACTGCCTGTCCTGCTCTTGCTATTGTGGCAAGTGTGTCGCAAAAGGGTGAGTGACCTCCCAAGCAAGCCAAGTCCCAAGGACACACCACGTGCTGCCCTGGGTCTCCTCTGCTCCCCTCAGCGCACAGTCTTGACGGGAGTAGAGGGAGGCTCCGACTGTAGCCTCCATTGCGGGCACTGGAGGACCTAGCAGGGTGTCCTGCCTGATGTTTCCTGGCACGTGATCAATGGGCTTCCTGCTCCCTGGGGAGAGCTGCCCAGCGTCCAGGGCTCAGCTGCCTCCTGGAACCGAGGCTCTGCTGCTCAGGCAGGCGAGAGGCTGATGGAGGACTCTGCTGTTGAGGGAAGATGAAGGGCACTACAGGGGGCACAGAATGAGCTGGACCCCCAGCCTCTGGGCAGCTGTGTTTGGGACCAGCACGGTGTCCGCACATCCCAGTGCTGCTTCCACTGCTCCTCCTCCTTCCATGCAGAGCGCCAGGGGATGCTACCACACTGGGCACACAGGGAGAGAATGGGAACAGATACACGCCTGTGCATAGCAGCTAAGTCTTGACCTGGGCAGGCGATGGGAGCCTGGCTGGCATGAGTTTGACCACAAATGCCACTCTAGGGGAGCATGTGCCCTGATAAAGCAGAGAAGAGCAGAGCACAGCAGCCTGGAGCAGGGACCAGCAGAGCTTGGGGCAGGAGCAGGACACCCCTATGGAAGAAAGGGAAGAGAAGGGGTGGGAAGACACCGCACCTAGCCCAGGACCACCGGCCCTGGCAGGTGTCCCATCTCCTCAGATAACTGAGGAGCCGGTGCTCAGAGACACGCAGCCCGTTGGACACCGACCCCCAGGGCTGGGCCCACGGTGACACCCACAGCCATGTTCTCACGCCCTCCTGCTGCAGGGCCCCTCCTGCCTGCGCCAGAGCGCTGCACAGCCCTTTCATCCTGTGTTTGTCTTTTCACTTTGTAGAACAAGATACTCGTGACCGAGACTGTCTCTCCCTACACCCAACACACCTTGTCATGGAGGCCCCAGGTCTGTGGGATATTTCTACTCCCCGTGCCACCCTCTTCACCTACATGGACAAGGGAGCTGAAGAAGCAGGGAGACCAATGGACAGGGGAGGCCCCGGGAGCACCTGGACCCCCAGGCCGTCATCAGACAGCACCTCTCCATGGCCACAGTCGGACCGCACCTCCACGCGTCACCAAATAGCAGTGGCCTGTGCGAGCGAGTGCCATGCTCCAGTCACATGAGCAGCGCTTCATGCTTGCTCTTGGCAGTGGCCAGCGGGGGGTATGGCTGGTCCTGCCCTGGGTTAAGTAGCGCTTGGACAGGGCTCCTGGCTGCCAGTGCTGGCCCCCTGCAGATCCTGACCCTGTAGGTTGGCGCTGCTTTGGGATCCTCCCTGTCTCCTGGCAGGTTCAAGGATGGATGGTTTTGTCCTTTGTGGACTGCAGGGCCGACTCGGGAGGTCGAGCATTACCTGGTATGAGCTGTGAGGGAGGCCCAGCCCAGCTACACAGATTCCAAGGGTCCGCTGGGCAGGCTGTGGCTCATCACCGGGTGGAGGCCGAACCAGACCCCTCGCATTTCCACAGCAGGGCCTTTGTGTCCAATAACAGGGAGACCCCGCAGACAGACCCCACTCAGAGGCTGGCCTCTGACTGCTGTAGTGTGGTCAGGGAGGCTGGACCTGCCAACACCAGGCCTACCGGGCTCTGGGATGCTGCTCCCCAACGTCCACCTTGATATTGCACAGCCCAAGGCCAGGCTTCTCCAAGGGCAGGCAGTCCCACGGCACCAAGGGGCAGGAGAGATAATGGTGTCCTTTCGGGGAAGCATCATTTCTGCAACTAGGTGGGGTTTGCTTGAGCTTCCTTCCATGAGGGCCCTTCCTCCCAATCTGGGGTGCTGCTTCCTCAGCTGTCCTTGAAGCCTCCCAGCAACCTTAGCCAAGGGCCAGGAGTTGACAGGGTTGGGGCAACACCTTGTGTGTCCATAGCCCAGACAGACAAGACCTTTCTCTTCCCAGGAACCCTGTTTCCCACCGTGGCCCACAGTGATGGTCCCTTGTGAGGTGAGAAGGGTCCTTGGGAGGAAGCTGGGCCCAGGGTGGGGCTTGGACGGAGAGTCACGCACAGGTTGGGCCAGAAGGCCTGGCTTGGAGCAGATGAGACTGAAGGGCCTGAACTGGACTCACCGGGCCCCAGCACCTGGTGCTCCCCTCAGTGGGCCCACTTAAAGGAATCAGTGATGATACTGAGGTGCTTATCACCCCAACTGTGTCTCCTATTCACTGGGCATTAGGAATGAGTTCCAACAAAACACATCAGATTTCATGAAGGTAGATAATAAAGGAAGGGATTTCGAGTCAACCTCTCTCCACCACAAGTGGCAATGCTGGTGCACCGGCCACCCTGCAGTGGCCAGCTGTGCAGAGGTAGGGAGGGAGCCCACTGTCTGGCCCTCCTGCCCTCAGAACCGGGGTGACAATGGTTGCAAGGAGTGGGTCCCTAAGGAAACGACCTGCCTCAGGAAGGGCTAGGGCCCACCCTGCTCACACAAAACTACTTTCCACTACAGCAACCGGACCCCAGTGATTACCACTCAGCACAGGCGCAAGGTAAGCGGGGCCCAGGATGCTCCCCAAGGCCAGGGCCCGTGGCTTCTTACGCTTGACCCCTGGGACAGCGGGGTCCAGCGCCTGGCAAGAAGAATGAGCGAGACAAGACACTGGTGCTCGAGAACCTCCCAGCTGACTCTAGACAGGGGCTATGCTCTTTCCTTGATCTCCATGATGGCAAGGATGACAGCAGACAAATCTGCAACATTACCAGCACTTCCACCTTTACATACCAAGGCAAGAGGAGCACCCAGCTGCCTCAGTCTGTTGTCCATGGGCACCCAGCACCAGTGCCTTAGGGCAGCTCCTGCCTCCAGGCTCTGAGGCCCCCTGGCTGTGAAGAGACACGCCCCTCGGCTCCCTCCTGGGAAGCCTGGGGGCCTCTGGGCCTTCCTGTAGTCAGAGCTTGTGCTATTCCCCCGGCTCCCAGCCAGAGAAGCAGATCAGGTCAACATCTGAGCGGAAAGGAGCTCAGGGTCAGAGACCTGGGTGCCTGGGGAGGCTGGGCAGACCCCAAATCTGACCAGTCTCCAAAGAGGAGGCCCGGCTGGATGGAGCACCCGGGGAGCCAGGTCCAGTCTGTGGGTCCAGCCCCCTTGAGCCAAGGAATCTGCAGGTTTCTGTTCCGAGTTGCAGGGGCTTTTCAGTGACCTCTGGCTTCTCTTCCCACAGCCGTGGCCCCGCTCCACCTCTCTCAGGGCCTGATGTGGGACTATGATCGTCTCCCTATGTTCCTGCCTTCCACCCCCAGAGTGCTTTCCCCTAAACTCCTACAAGTCCCCTTGTTGACAGACTCCACCACAGCCCTCCCTCCCAACCCGTACCCTCTCCGTCTCCACAGCAGGTCTGTGCTGCCGTGATCCCTGCCCCCGTGGGATCCTAAGGCGCAGTCCCTTTGCCTCGCCCACACCCATAGCCCAGCCCCTAACACACCAACCCCAGGATTAAAAAGACCCCTAAGGTGCCTGAATTGGCAAATTCCTGAGTCTTGTTTACAGCCAAAGGACTTGGCTGTCCTGTCTGTCGGCAGGAGAAGTGGTTCCCGCAAGCTGCTCGGCTGTATGGACGAAGCCACACTGCCCAGAGGACAGAGCCTGTGTCCCATGCTGGGCGCATGCACCAGCCCCCTCCCCACAGCCCTGTCTTCGTCTGCCACCCAGGGCTGGGCCACATCGGGTCTTAGCTCAATTCTGATCTTGCAAAAAGACAGAAGGTCTTTCAAAAAAATACAATCCTGTCTCCTTGGGAGAGAAGTCCTTGATGGTGCCACCTCCCTCGTGACCACTTTTGCAGATGTCAGTAAGGAGACAACAACCTCTAAAGTTCACCCAGTAAAATTGCAGCTTCTCTCTCCAAATAGCCCAAACTGCCCCTAAGGCCAGAAGGATTTAGAGGACCCTATTCCGCAAGAGAAGGTGAATCTCCCCTCTTTGCCCCCATGTATCCGAGAGCATTTCACAGTGTCCTTCTGTCGGGGGAAAGGTCGTCCTGAACGGAGTACACAAGTAGGCTATGGACCCAACCCCCACTCCAGACCAACAATATCCCAGAACCACACGTCCTATCAGGACAGTTTCGAAGAGTCCATCTCTGGGATCTGCGGGTAGAGTTAGCAGCCAGCTGGGTGTGAAACCAGACATTTGGGCCTTTGGGGATCTATCTCTTCATTTTGAGCCAGCTCCCAGTGTGCCATTGGGCTCCAGCTGGGAGGACCAGGTAGCACATTTACAGATCTGTGGCCCTCTCTTCTCCTTGTGTTGTTCACTGCTTCATTTCCCCTTTTTGGTAAAATAAAACCCTTTCTTAACCTTTGTCATGTGCGCCTGCAGTTGGTGCTTATTGTAAGTGCCTTTTTGAGCATGCGGGTGGTGACCCAGTCAGGCTAAGCCATTTTATTTCAGGTTTGCCCTGGAAGAGTTTCGCGCCCAGCGTGGTTGACTGCGTCACACCCGTGGCTGACCAGCCCGAGGACTTTCCTTGCGTTGGTCACCGTAAGCACATTAGCTCTGCAGAACACGCGGGTTCGCTTTCTCTCTTGACCTGAGAAGTTTGCTTTTCTCTAGGTACAGCTAGCTCCCTCTCAGGTGCTTTTGGCCGGAAAATGGCCTCAAGCATGAACCTCAGCAGTTTTCTCCCTAGCTTGAGTTCTTTCGTTTTCTCCAAACTTTGATTCAAATGCTCTTTTCCCCTTTAATATTACCACCAGCTTTATAAACGTCCATCACTTGGTCACACCTGCAATATGGCAGATTTTTGTCACCTTCTACGCATCCCTGGGTGGCTTACAAGCCATTCCCACTTGGAATCTGTACTTCTGGGTGTGTTTTTGGCAGTATGTTTAAGTGTCTTTTTTCCATTCTTTATAAGAGGTGGACGTTACCTGTTGAAAGAATGCGACAACAACTTCAGGCCCTTTCCTTCGCTATTAATATGAGGGACGAGAATCATAGTGCTTTTGAGGCAGCCTTTAGAAATAGGCAGGTCCAAATATAGATGAAGATGAATGAAAATTATACCACTTTTGATTCGGTTCTTCAAGCGATGCCAAATCAGATACAAGCTGCACTCCATAAATTGACATGGCAGAGGAGGCTCGACTCCTGCTAGTACAGAGGAAAGATAAAACTTCCTTTTCCCCTGAGGGCTGCACGAGGACAGAGGTAGAAGAGGAGAACCCTATTTTGATAGCTACTTTAAGCCTATCTAGTATTATCGTCAGGATGACAATGCCCCTCCTTCAGACATAGCTGAGGCTCCATAGTCCCCACTGCCCACGCTCTTCTCCCCACACCTGACAGGGTACCCAATATGGAAGAAAAAGCTGCTCTGAAGCAGGACGCTCCCCACTTTGGCAAATGCCAATGGGTGGCCTGAACGAGCATGGGCAGCCTCCTGGGTACTTAGGGTCACACCACCCCTTCAGTACTGCAGACCTCCTAAAGTGAGAAGCTCTGTCCCCTCACACTGTCAAGATCCTAAAAGGATGGCAAACTTGTTTGCTTCTATTTTCCTCTCTTATCGCCCTAACTGGGCTGACATACAGTGTTACAAGCTTTATTGACTGTGGATGAGCAGAGGATGGTTCTCAGGAGGGCCAGGGCGAGGCTGATTGTCTCCACCAACAAGATGGAGAGTCCCCATCTTGTCCCAGTGGTAAATGCTTGTCCCAGTGGTAAATCCCCCCTGGGGCCCCGACAATGGGGAGATGGAGATGTTAGAGCTTCATAAGGAATGCTTGCTGGTAGGGCTGCAGCAAGGGATTCCCAAACAAAGGAACTGCAACAGAATTCTACATCTGGCACAGAAAGCTACCGAGGAAATATCAGCCTTCCTCGAATGAACTATCCAGACGGATAACACCTGCACGGATATAAACCCAGATGACCCTAAAATTCCCGTTTGATCACTATGGCGTTCATTATGCACAGTAGCCCAGATATACGAAGGACATGAGCAAAGGTAGGCGGTGTTACAGAACAGAGTCCATCCCAGGTAGCAGCCTTGGCTCTCAGGGTTTTTAATAACAGAGAGGAAAAGAGACCTTGACCTGCAACTGTTTTTGTGCAGACGGAGCACAGGACAGGGTTTCAGGGAAACAGCAGCAGAATAGGGAGAGAGCCCAGGAGAAGTGAGCCCAGAAGAAGTGAACCTCTAGGATAGAAACCAGTGTGCCTACTCTCAGGAACAGGACCGTCGGAAGTATAATGAACCCAGGTGACAAGGAAAAAGGAGACAAAGTAATGAAAGGAGGCAGGACAGAAGGCCAAGGAGACCACAACAGGAGGGATGATTTCCACAGGAGTCACAGGAGGGAATATAGACGGAGCACAAGGAATCCAGACCCAAGGAGAGAAGAGAGAAGACAAATGATGGCACAGAGCAGAAACTCCAGTGATTATAGGAGAGAACACAAGAGCCAAGTACAGAGGAAAAGAGACAAGCGATGGTACGCAGAAGGGTCGCATGAAGAATAGGAACTAACAGAAGGAACTAATTAAAAGAAACAGAAAGCCCCTGAAGGAACTGACCCGAAGAGAGAAAAAACAGCAACCCGTTGGTCATGGAACTCACTGAAGCCCTACGGTAATTATTCAAGGAAAACAGAAGAACTTAAATATAACTAACTTCTTTTCTAAAAAAATCCTTTTTTTTTTTTTTTTTGGCCTAAGAGCGAAACTGCAGCTGCAGGAGTATCCCATGCACAATACACAACTAAAGAGTCTGTGTCTCTATGTTGTATGTCTGTATGTCCTTCTCTTGTGCCTGTCTTGGCCTCTAGAGGTGGTGAAACTGGTTGAGATGGTGCCTATAGATATGGCAAGAAAATGTAAGGATTTTGTCCAACTGTTACCGGGCTGCAGCCCGCAGGAGGAGTGGTCTCTGGCTCCCCTGCAAGTCAGTGTGGCAGTCCTTCCTCAGAGACCTTTTATGTAGCAGTGAGCTGCCTGGATCGTGGAACGGACCACTTGGGTGTGCGTGTGGGTTGATTGACACCAGCACTCCGCCTCTCATCACTAGTTAGTGGTAGCAGAGCCCCTCTTGTCAATTACACTTCCTGAATTCTCGAACAAGCCAAAATGGACCAATCCAGTGCAGGATTGAACAATGAACCAATCCAACTGGGGGTGGGGGAACCTTGAAAGTGAATATAAGTCAGGGAAGAAGGGAGCATTGGGAATTGGATTGGGATACATTTGAATGGGGAGCTGACTGGGATTCGGGGTGACCTGGAGGAACAGACAGAGAAGCAGTAGCCCAGAGGAAGAAGGGGTCCGAAGAAGCAGCAGAGCAAGAAGAGGAGAAGATGGTTCCAGCCTTTGAGGAAAGGAGAGACTCCTCCAGCAGCTGCCCTCTGAGGCGGGGAGAGAGACTGAAGGACTCTGTAGGGACTGGGACTCGGTCCTGGCTGTGACACTGACTGCAAGGAGCACCAAAGGCCCTGGGCCTGGTGTCTCAAAGAGCTGTCTGTTGGTGGTATAAACCAGCAACTCACAAGAGCTGTGACACTGGTGTTCCTAAACACGGCCTCTCTAGGACCATAGTGGTCATTGCTCCTGGACAGTGCTGCCTGGAACTGGTGACCGGTGACTGCCAATGCTGATGCTGTCCAGATGAAGCAGCCAGCCTCTTGTGGTTACATATGTGTTCTTATTCCCCCTGTTTGTTAATAAACCCCATGACTGTTGTTCCTGTAGCCTGAGGTCCCTTGCAATTGTGCAGGCGGGTGAGAACCCACAGACAGTGACCTGTATCGGGCACTGTCCTCTGATAGGCTCTAGACCCTATTGCTATAGCCCTGGATTCTGGTTTGTGGCCTTTTGGCCTTCAGGGGCTTTTGGGAGGCTCTCTGGCCTCGCGCCCTCCTCTGCCTTCTGTCTCAGTCAGAGCCTCCTCCCCACCCCGTTTCATCACCTGGGTCCCATCTTCTCCTGAGCTCCTTAACTGTCAATTGGACGCCCTGCCTCACCTGAAGGTAAATGCCTCCAGCACTCTACCCTGCAGCACACTGCGCCTGGCTTTCTTAAATGCACTGATAGAAAAAAAAACCACTTGGGTGCAACGGCAACGTTTCTCCTCGAGACAAGATTCCAAAAGATGCTGCTAATGTTAAGTAGATGCTTTGACAACATGAGGACATTAGGGCTGTCTGTGGAGAAGTCTTTCTTTGAGTAGGATCTGTTTGTGTTTGCAGCGTCTCTCTGTGACACCGAGCCTCCTGTCTTGTCAAAATTCAAGGTGATGCCTGAACTAAGAACAAGTCTATTATTTTTTTAGTAGACAAACATTTAAAAATAACACGTAATATTAACATTTACACAGGATGTCAGTTGCATCTCCACTTTGAGGAAGCTGTCTCCTGCGCTGTGCCTGGAGGCCAGGTCTGGGCCTGAGCGTGGCCTCTCGGCAGCGCGTCCTCCCTCCTGCTGCTCACAGCCCTCTGGGCGCAGGTCTGGAGAGGGTTGGCCTTGGTCCTCTAAGAGGCACGCGCCGCCCTGCATCTGTCCGCACGTGCACAGCTGTGCTTCCCCCTGGGGCTTGGGAAACACGAGTAAAGCAGAAGGCCAGGGGAAGGATTGTCCCATGCTCTCATTGTGGACCCACCCACGTGGCCCTCGATCTAAATCCCAGGGGCAAAGCCTGGGACCTGCTGTGTATGGTCAGGGTCATGGAGTGGGAAATCTGCAGGAAGTGCAGCTGGGCCTCCTCCACTTGGCTTCGATTTGGGGGGAAAACACCTGGAACTCAGAAATGAGCAGCCCCACAACGACATGTGCAGGAGCTTCGTGGAGTCTTGTGACTGCCAGGCTCCCACAACACAACACCCAACAAAAAGAAAGAAGGGAAATCACTCTGCCCGCCTCAGAAATCCCCCATCTCAATAAATGGGACCACCATCGCGCACTCAGTCTGGTCCAAACCTGCATGGTGTCCTTGGTTGCTCTTTGCTTTAATCCCTGTATTCAGCCCAGGGTAGGTCCTCTCTCTTGGATGTTAAAGCATATGCCAAGGTAGCTAACGCCACAGCAGACCGGTTGTCCTTAGACTAAGGACAATCTTAGTCTTAGTCTAATGCCTGACCTCTTGCAGACCCATGCGGTCCTGCCCAGCTTTCTCTTCCTCCTGCTCCAGGTCAGGCAGTGCTGCCTCAGGGCCTTGACACATGCTACTCCCACAGGGCAGAACACTGTCCCGGACCTTACCTACCCTGGCTTTGCCCTCATCTGATTCAGCTCCAGGATAGTACCCTCTGAGAACTTCTTTCCAAAAAATGTTCAGTAATACAGAAACAGAAATATTGGGAAAAAGAACATACATCAGTACCACTGACTTTCAGCGGTTATCCAAATAGGATAATTATTTTGAAGTCAATAGCAGTGTGACGACATTTTGTGTTTAAATATTTCAGTTTCCCTAAATCTCACCTTGTTCCCTGTGCCTCATTCCATTGTGTGTCCACCGGGGTTCAATAATGTCACAATTAGCCCTCTGGAACTTCTTTTCTTTCTGTGTGTGTTTTCACGTCTGCCTTTGCCCCCATCCCACAGCGTCAGCCCTGCAGAGCCAGGTCCCGTGCAAGCAGGTCTCTGCCCTGGCTGAGCGGGCAGACGCTGAGAAGGCAGAGAAGAGACGCGGCACACCTCCCACCCGAGGTTGCACAGCCCAGGGCAGCCATGGAGGGTGGATGGCTGGGCAGTCCCTGACCATAATAATTCCATTCCCTTCAGCCCAAAAAGCCACCGAGGTGCACCACACTGAAACAGGGCGCAAGGGAGACATAGGCTCTGACTGAGACACAGGTTAGAGGAGGGCCTGAGGCTTCTTTGGATGCCTTCTTCCTCCCGGCTGCTTTTTTTCTGTCTGCTCCTCCAGGTGGCTTCAAATCCCCGTCAGCTACCCTATATCCCAATGCTCCCTTAAACCCTGCCTTATATTTATTTTTAAGGTGCTCCCCCCACAGTCTGATTGGTCCATTTTTTGCATGTGATTGGTTTATTTTTCCTGCACTTGATTGGTTTATTTGGGCTTGTTTTAGAATTTCAGAAGTGTAATTTATAAGAGGGGCTTTGCTATTACTGACTTGTGCTGAGAGGCGCAGTCCTGGTGTCAGTTAACCGCAGCTCACCCCCGATTGGTCCATTCCACGATCCAGGCAGCACACTGCTACATAAAAGGTCTCTGAGGAAGGACTGCCACACTAACTTGCAGGGGAGCCAGAGACCACTCTCCAAGAGCTGCACAGCCCAGGGCAGGCCCTGGGGGTGTGGGTGGCTGGTCAGTCCCTGACTTCCACTAATTCCATTTCCTTCAGATCAAAAAGCCACGAGGTGCAGCATACCAGCGTGAAGTGCCCCCGAGTGAGTTGGAGGAACCTGCCAGTGAATGCCACTGTGGGACAGGCAGACATCTTCGCCCCAGGAGAGGTGCAGATGGTGGGGCCACCTCTGCTGGGCAACATGAGACGTGCTCTGGGAGGCTCCAGGGCATCCTCCTGGCCTGCCGGCTGGGTGCTCTGCCAGGGCCATGCGACTCCTGCTGAGTGACAAAAGTCCGGCATGAGGGACACCCCTGAGAAATCAGGAGCTCCAAAGCGGGCCCCCGCCCGATCTCGCTGTTGTGGCTCATACTCCTGTCACCGTCTTGTAAAGGCATATTAAGTGCTAGTTGGAAATTTCCCACGGGGAGGGGAGGCAGTTTTAAGATTGGCTGTTTTACCAAACAAAATACGTGGTTGCTGAGCAATTTTGATGAGGAACTACTGGGTTCAGGATAGGTTGGGGTTGGTGGCTGCTTTTAGGGATGGAGTGGTAAGGAATAGGTATAGTTTGGGGTTTAATTTTAATATTTCCGTTTTGCTTGGGCCCTGTGGTGGCAAGGGCTAGTTGATTGTGATGGAGCTGGGTTATTACATCTGCCTCCATGTTTGGTGTATGGATGGATACGTGCTGTTTTGCACCAGTCCTAAGAAAATGTAAGGAACGTCGTTCTGCTGTTCTCAAAATCATGTTTTTGCACAGGGCTTGCGCCTGAAGGTCCCCTGTTTTTCCTAAGAAAATGTTACAAATGATGTTTCCCTGCTTTCCTGCTTCTTGTGTGTAGAATATAAAGAAAGAACTGCTGAGACTCTCAGGGGAGACTCTCAATGGAAGATGGAAGATGTTGGCCCCTGGAGAGTGTCCGGGTTTTCTTGTCCCCTCTCCCCTTTCCCCCTACATTCATCCGCCAACGCTATCTCATCCCGTGGGGACCCTGGTTTGTTGCCCAGCTGCGGCAGTGCTCCCTGCCGTGCTCAGGGGTCCACTGTGCTGCAGCCCTGCTGAGGGGGACGTGCTCCATGAGGTCCCAGGGAGGCGCCTCTGCCCCCAGCAGCCTGCAGAGCGAGCCAGCACCGTGTGGACACGCAAGGGTCAAGATGGGGCCAGCACACGGCCTCCCTGGCCCCTTAGCCAGTGGCCACAGGGTCTGAGCTCATGCAGAGTCCTCACTGGTCATCCTCATCACCGAGGTTGACCTGGTGGTACTTGGGGTGAGCTCTCCTCCCAGGTTGTCTTCCCCAGAGCACTTCCAATGCCTGGGGTGCAAAGCCTTCAGTGTGTGTTGCTGTAACTCCGTATGTTCGGTGACACAGGGATGAGACCAGCAGACAGGATGTCGAAGCAAGGAGATGGAGGGTTATTGCTCTCCTGGGCAAATAGCAATCCTCCCAGCCTCTCCATGGCCTTTTATTGAGCATGAGAACAGTTAACAAGGGTATGTCATTTGCTACAAAAATCACAGCCCAGAAGTACAAGGTCGCATAGTTTTGTGCCAAGCCCGCCTGCATGTAACTAGCCACTACTATACCTAACAACTTTTTTGTTTCCTTATTATCTTCTTTCAGAGTGAAAGAGTGTTATGCCTAGATCCTAGGAGCCATGGGCAGCTCCTGTTAGCAGACTGGTTTGCAAGTCTGCAGGATCTCAGCCATAAGACCTCTTTCTTTTTCTTTTCTTCTTTTCTTTTTTATTAATATAAATTTTTTTTAAATTTACATATATTTGCCATCAATTGTAATCCCCATGTATTCCCCATCACCATATCACCAGTGCACCATCACTTCAGTCCCCCTTGCTCCCATCTGCCCTCAACCCTTCCCCTCTTCCCTCCCCACCAAGTGTCCCCAATCTGTCCTTGTCTTTTCATTTTTGGTTTTTGTGTCTTTATTGTTATCATTATTGTTCTTATTCCTTTCCTTGATCCTCATTTGGTTCCCTTATGTCCCTCCTAAGGGAGGAACCATCTGGTATTTTTCTTTTGCCTTCTGACTTACTTCGCTGAGCATCATCCCTTCCAGTTCCATCCATGTTCCTATGAATGCATCTAGTTTTTCTTTTTTGATTGCTGAGTAGTATTCCATCATGTATATGTACCATATGTACCACAGCTTCCAGGTCCACTCATCTGTTTTTGGGCATTTAAGTTGTTTCCAGGTTTTAGGTTGTTTCCAACATTTAGGTTGTTTTCCAGGTTTACCTATTATAAAGAGTGCTGCTATAAACATAGGGATACAGGTAGTCTTTTGAATCAGAGTTTTTGTGTCTTTTGGGTAGATTCCTAGGAGTGGGATTGCTGGATCCT
>JAGFMF010012144.1:4294296-4308768 GCA_019455555.1 Galemys pyrenaicus | reverse complement strand
TTATATTTGACATCATTTGTAGTCCCCAGGGAGTACCCACCACCATTTCACCCGTGCACCATCACCTCGGTCCCTTGTGCACCCTCTGGCCTCTTCCCCGTCTTTGCCCTAATCTCCATGTGGAAGGAGAGTTCTTTGCTTTTTTTTCATGGTTTATTTCTACAGGCACCAAGTTTAAAAGGGAGGCTGCTGGGCTCAGTTGACTGATAGTGGAACAGAGACTGCCACTATTCCTGCCAACTTCTGTCACTGAGGTGGCTCCTGCTTTTGAAATTGGATTCAGGTTTCAAATACACAAAAGAGAAAAGAATGTAAGCATACCATTACAGAATACCATCAAATTGCAAAGAAAGACGGCAATCAGGAACAAAGGAATTACAAAACAGATGGAAAAGATGAACAAAACAGTAATAGTCCATACTTGTCAATAATTACTTTAAATGTAAATGGACTAAATTCTCCAATCACATAGTGCCTGAATGGATTAAAAGAAAAATCAAAACCCAACTGTGTACCACCTATAAGATATTCACTGAAAATGGGTGGATAGAAAAAGATCTGTGCAAATGGAAATCAAATGATATCTTTTTTAAAATTCCATTTATAGGGCCTCCCTGGTGGCACAGTGGGTTAAGCAATACACTGTGAAGCAAACCGCAGCCGCTGCAGCACGAGTTCGATCCCTGCTGCCAGCCAGGGAGGGGACCCACATGGCGCGGCAGACCTCTCCTGCTGTGCCCGCTGCTCCCCTCAGCAGTGTGCTTCTGTTGATCTGCCTGTTCTGCTCCCCGCTTTGTCTGTGGTGAATCCTCTCATCCTCCCCCACACCTCTGGTCTGTACCCCAGTGCTTGTATACATAAATAAATCTTTTAAAAAAAATTCCATTTATAGGTGCTCCCCTGGTGGCACCAGGGGTTGAGTGCTGCACTGTAGGGTTTCTGCAGCTACTGCAGTGTGAATTCAATCCCTGGTCAGGGAGGGGACCCACATGATACAGCAGACCTCCCCTGCATCGCCTGCTTCTCCCCTCAGCAGTATATTTCAGTCAGTCTACCTGTTTTGCTCCCCACTCTGTCTCTGGTGAATCCTTTCACCCCCGTGCCTGTCTTTAAAATAAGATTCCATTTATATGGAATATAAACTATATATATGTATATTAACATAAATATATTGGAATATATTTGATATATAAAGTTTTTTTTTCAAATTTATATATAATATAAATAGAATTATATATTCATTATATACATTCACTTCTTTATCCATTCATCCACTGGCCAACATTTAGGTTGTTTACATATCCTGGCTATTGTGAATAATACTGCAATGAACAAGGGATTGCAGATATTCTTCCAGAGACATTTTATTTTCTTTGGATATATGCGCTGGAGTGGGACTGCATATTCATACAGTAGCTGTAGATGTAACATTTTTAGTAATTCCCATATGTTTTCCATAGTGATTGTACCAATTTATATTCTCACCAGCAGTGTATAAAAGTTTTTTTCTCACATCCTCACCAACACTTTTTAAGTAATAGCCATTCTAACAGGTGTAAGATGATTCCTCTTTGACATTTTGATTTGTATTTACCTGACTTATCGTGATGTTGAGCATGCCTTTTCATGCATCTATTGACCATTTGTATGCATTTGAGAAATGTCAGTTTCAGTCCCTCTCTCATTTTTTGAGTATGTACATATGTACGTATGTATGTATGAATGTATCTATTTGCTATTGAGATGTGAGTTTTTTTAATGTATTTTGGATATTAATCCTTTACTATGTGTGTGGGATGCAAATGTGTTCTCCAGTTACATAGGTTGCTTTTCACTCTCATTTCCTTTGCTATACAAAAGCTTTTCAGTTTGATGCAACCCCACTCATCTATTTTTACTTTTGTTGCCTGTGCCTTAGTGTTTTGTCCAAAAAAACCAAAATCATTTCTAAGATCAACATTAAGGTTTTCCCCTATGTTTTCTGATTTTAGATCTTAAATTTAAGTATTTATCCAGAATTTGTTTTGCAAGATTTAAAAGTTCTGTAGATCTGACTGATGAATTGGGAAAGTACTTTATGCCACTGAGTTGTACAACTAAAAGTGCTTACAATGATAAATTTTGTTGCGTGAATTTTACCATAATTTTTTAAAGGAGAACAAAGTTTGACTGCTATTAAAGTTCTGACTATTTTCATCTACTTAGAACACACCGTTCCTCTCCTTTTCTAAATCATACTCAATCTTCAAATCCTAGTTCTAATTCCTCCTACATTTCTTTCAGTCTCAATGTCACTTTCTTGTCTAGATTCCAAGAACTACTACTGACTGCACAAGTCATTTGGCAACTAATAATGCTCTGCCTGGTGTAGTTCTCTACCATTACCACGTAGAATTACTTATTTATATTTAGTTATAGTTATCTTGTCTTCTTCTACACTAGTTTGAATCTTGTCTAAGGGAACACAATTCAACCATTTATGCCTGGGTTTGACTAATGAAGTATTTTTAAATATTCCACTTTGATTTCATGGTACTGCTTCTTTCACTTGGTAGATTCCCACGCTTCCTTCTTTGCAGTCACATCCGTATTGATAGGGTTCCAGACACTTGCTGTTCTCACTTAGGCCTATGGTTATTGGGTGGGCATTGAACAGTACCATCATATAAGTTAATATGAAACTATTAGGAAGCATCCCACTTCATACTAGATCACAGAATATGGGCATGGGATGAGACCTTTGGCCCTGACTCATAATCAGTGATCCTCTAGCCTTTGTCAGTCTGAGTGATCATACAGGGATTTAAAGAAAATATCCTTTCTCTCCTGGGTTCCTCAGAAGTCACCTTTATTTATGTGCTGATATTCACCAGTCAGCCCTTTAATAGGGAATACTATGAAAAGTCAGATGAAACAAAGCCTGTGATACCCAGAGAACTAGCTCCCACTTCAAAACCACAACTATTTCCCCCCTTGCCCATCCCCTTGAGATGCATTTTTAATTAAAAAAAAATTAAACTAGAATGGTTCTCATGAAAGCCTCAGTGGCCCTACTGCACAGCTTTCTACACCACTCCCACCATCAGCACCCTTAGGCACAGAGTGAAAAAGGAAAAGGGGAGCAAAATATGGCTACTACTTCTTTGAAGATAATGACCGATAGGACAAGTCCAAGTTGGATGTGTTGGACAACGAAACATAACAGGACTCTTGGGAGGATTCAGTAGAGAGGTTCTCTGTGGCTTGTATTTCAGAATGGAAGACCTCTGTGGAGGAAACTGATGATGGTTCATTTGCATTCAAGATGGGCAATGCATTTTGCTGGGTGGCCTCCATTGAGGGTGACTGGGTATGTTCAAAGAGTGTCTTGATGGGTACTGGTGGTCTAACAGCATCCTTGCTATGCATCAGTCCATTCATATTTTCCTGGACAGGCTCTGGTTCAATTCTGGTTTTCTTCTTGGGAACTACTGAAAAGTGGCGAGTGCCTGGATAAGTCTTAATTTCCTGGGTTAAAGCTGGATAGAGGGCTGCTATAGCCCAAGGGTTTTCCCTAACTCGGGAGGAAGACTGTTTGGATAAAGGTGAAGTTTCTTGGCTGTCACTTTTTTCCTTTTGGAGGCTTGTACTCTGAGTATCTGTGGGATAGAAAAGACAAAAGGATTCCTCAAATGTTACTTCTACAACCTCTGATTAATCTTACCTTTAAAATGTTAGTCCCTCACTACCATCTCAGGTTCTTTCATCCTGCCTTTCTCCCTACCCCAAATTTGTGCAGGCTCTATTACAGCCCTTCCATTCATCTTGGTGCTAGATTTTTACAGCCTACTGTGTAAGGTTCTAGCTCACCATGGAAACCCTCTTAAAGCACAAACTAACATTTGCTTAAAGTTCATGCGTTTTACAACCATTCTGTCCAAATTAGTTTGAGCAGGAAAATGAATACATCCTCAACTTGAATGTGAGCTTTCCAAGTGCCAGACCTTGTCTTGCCTGCCACTAAACACACAGTGATCAGAAGTGTCTGTTACATAGTTAAGTCTTCAAAAAATGATTTGATAGAGATAATTGATGGAAAAAAATAGATGGAGAGTTTTCCCAGGAGTGGAGCTAGGAAAGTGACATTTACTGAAAGACAAGTTAAAAACTAAATAACATAGAAAACACCTTAAAGTTTTCAAGAATTTACTATATGGTAAGGAATTATGGGACAAAAATCGTGAAGAAAGTAAGAATCCAAAAGTAAACCAGGAACTTGGTTATTTTTGCCTTCAATACAATTTTAATCTTAACAAAAAGGGGCCTCCCTAGTGGCACAGGGGTTAAAGACACTATCAAGCTATCACCAGCCACTGCAGCACCAAGTCTGATCCCCACCATGGGGTGGCAGACCTCTCCTGTCTTTCCTGCTGCTCCCCTCTGCAGTGTATTTCAGTAGGTCTGTCTGTTCTGCTGCCCACTCTTTCTCTGGTGAACCTCTTACCACCCCCACCTCTGGCCTACTCCCCAGTGCTTGTATGCATAAATAAATAAATTTTTAAAAATAATAATAATCTTAAAGAAAAGTTGCATTCATATTTTTTTTCAGTTTCACAGAAGGGGATTTTTATTTTATTTATTATGCTGGTTAATTTCTAATATCTAATAGACATAACTAACATCTTTATGATAATAGATTTTAAACTTGCCAGTGTGGTACACAGCTCCATTTATTTGGGTTTTCTTTCTTTCAGTAATGTTTTATAATTTTCAGTGACCAATCATATATCTTCTTTGCAAAGGATTCAAAGATCATATTTATTCCTATTGTATGTTGTTATGGATAATACTATTTAAATCTTTTGAATTTTCTAATTATTCATTGCTTAGTCATCACTGATTTTTCTGTATATTGATTTTGTAGTTCAAGATACTGCTTATTTAACTCACTTATTAGTTCCAGTATGTTTGTTTGTTGATTCCTTAAGATTTTTTTAATATAAAAAATTATATCTGCAAGTCAGGGGTTTCATTTCTATCTTTAAGCCTATTATTTATACTATACTACTGGTCAGGATCTCCAGTACAATACTGAATAGAAATGGTTAGAGCATATGTCCTTGCCTTATTTCTGATGTTAAAAGGGAAAAAACTGTTTCATTAAAAATTATATTGGCTATGCTCACCACTATACTATCAAATTATATTGGCTGTATGTTTTTGTAACTATCTTTTGTCAGATTGAGGAAGTTTGTTTTTATTCTTAGTTTGGCCAGAGGCTTTTTGTTATTGTTGTTGTTGTTGTTGCTTTTATGATAAATGAGTATTGACATCTGTCTAATATGCTTTTTCTACTTTGTTAACTGGGTGGATTATATTAATTTTCAAATTGCATATCCATCACTTGCACAATTGGGATAAACCCCACTCTTCCATGATGTTATGATTCTTTTTATATATTGATGGATTTGTTATTCGCTAACACTTTGTTAAAGATTTTTATATCTACATTCAGGTGAGTGACATTTATCTGCATTTTTAATTCATATAACATCTTTGTCAGGTTTATATTAAGGTGTTGCTAGTTGCAAATAGTCAGTTGAAAAATGATTTTGAATCATGGTCACCTAAGTAGCCTAGTAAGGCCTAAGTCAAGGGCAAGTTAGAAATAATTAGGCAGGACCTCCCTGGTGGCGCAGTGGGTTAAGAAGCACAGTATGAAGCAAACTGCAGCCACTGCAGCATGAGTTCGATCCCTGTCCCCGCTGGCCAGAGGGGTGACCCACATGGTGCTGCAGACCTCTCCTGCCTGGTCCGCTGCTGCCCTCAGCAGTGTGTTTCAGTCAGTCTACCTGTTCTGTTTCCCACTCTGTCTCTGGTGAATGCTCTCACTTCCCTGGACTCTGGCCTGTACCCCAGCTCTTGTGTGCATGAATAAATAAATAAATAAATCTTTAAAAAAAAAAAAAGAAATAGGCAGTCTTAGGGAAAAATAGGTAGTTGAGACCCAGGAATAATCGCTTCTCGGCCTTTTGGCTAAGATCAAGTGTGGAGACCCAGGAATAGACTTCAAAAGATAGAAAAATGCAAACTTCTCAAGAGAAGGCCAAGGTATTCAAACACAAAGAGGAGCTAACAGATGCAAACTAAGGTAGATTCCAGGCAACCCAAAATTCCAAATGGAAAATTCCAGGTACCAAAGATTCAAGGCACAATAATAAGTTTAAATAAGTCCATCAAGTAATAACCAATCACAGAAAGACTAGTAAAATTTTAAAATAATGAGGGAAAGAAAGTATATATTTACAAAGTAAGACCTCCTCCTGGCTCTCTCTGCCCTGCCCAGGTACCAGCTACCTGGGAGTTCAAAGGAGTCTTTATTCTCTACCTCCTTTTTTCCCTAAACAAACCTTTTCTTCTCCAGACAAAGTTTGCTTCTCTCTGCTTACTTATCTAAAAATCTGGAAATTCCTTTCTACGGCCTCAGAGACAAGAACCTGTGGTGATTACCAAGGTGAGAGGTGGCAACAGCTGCAAGGTAACCTCACTTACCGGCATCACTAGGACTCTTACTAACAATCTTTTGCTCAGTCCCTGATATGCAACTTAGTCCCAGATAGACAATATAGGGCCATGAGGCAGAATGGCCCTGAGGGGTCCCATGACTACTGACTCTTTACTCACTCCTTGGTATGCAACCACACAACTCGCCTCTTGATACCTCTTGGTAGCCACAGCATATCTGATCATGTATAGCTGCCAATGGAAACCCACCCAGAACCTTGTCGAACTATAAGTGTATATAAGCCCCTGACTTCCTACAAAGGGGGCTCAGCTTTGAGATATGAGTCCCCTGAGTCAGCACCAGTGCATTAAACCTGCTTCTTGACAGCCCTGGTGTCCACATTTCCTTTGTGCCATATAATATTTCCACTTCTTTTTTTCTATTTGATAGAAAAGTAGTATTATTTCTTAAGCATTTTATTAGCTTGTTGTATATTCCATTAACACAAGCAAATATCTCTGGAATCCATTGTAATAATCTCTGGAAGGCATGGAGGCAAGTGCTTATAGAATCTTCTCAAGCGGGCCTCCCTGGTGGCGCAGTGGGTTAAGTAAGGCACTATGAAGCAAACCACAGCCACTGCAGCAGGAGTTCGATCCCTGCCTCCGGCCAGGGAGGGGACCCACAGGGTGTGGCAGACCTCTCCTGCTGTGCCCGCTGCTCCCCTCAGTAGTGCACTTCCATTGATCTGCCTGTTCTGCTCTCCACTCTCTGCGGTGAATCCTCTCACACACACCCCACACCTCTGGCCTGTATGCATGAATAAATAAATCTTTATAGAATCTTCTCAAGCCCCTCCCTACCAAAAGACTATATCAGTGCAGCTGCTGCACTGGCTCAGGGCAGCCACCTTCTGCCCCCTGTGACTATGCAGGTGCTTCTCCTCACTAACTCCCTCCTCTGGAGGGCAGCAGCCTTCCTGCCTGCCTTTGACCGGCACAATGCTGGGGCTTCTCTTCACTGACTGGAGACCTCTCAGCAAACCTGTCCCTCTTGAGGCAGCTCTTCCTGCCCACTTGTACCTATGCCAGTGTCCTTTATTCCTCTGTCCCTTTCCCTAATAAACCTGCTCTTGAAAATAACTAACGTCTCTGTCTTGTGGAGAAACTCGCCTGAGAACTCGCTGCATGCTGCTGACAGGGAGCGCTAGTGAAACCTTTCCCAGAGTGAACTCAAGAAGCCCGCACTCCAAACCCACTGACTCCAAAAGCAACATTAGTTGTACCCCACAAATTCTTATCTTGTATACATATTATCCATTAGTCAATTATATTTTCTAATTTCCTTGTGATTTGTTCCTTGATCAATAGGAATTTTAGAAATATGTTAATTTCTAGAGTGTAGGGGTATATCTAGATATCTTAATAATGTTCACTTCTAATTTAATTTTGTTGGGGTCAAAGAATATAATCTAATATTTTAGTCTTTTCAATTTTATTTATTGATATTTGTATTATGGTTTATCATGTGGTCTGTGTGGCAAATACTCCATGTAAACCATGTAAATTTGAAAACATTCTGTATTCTGAGTTGTTTAGTACAATGTTATATAAATTAGGCCAAGGTAGCTAAAATTGCTGTTTAGACTTCAAATCCCTTCAGATCCCTTATTCTTTATGTATAAGTTCTTTAGATACTGAAAGAGGAATGTTTAAAACTCCAACTAGGATCTCTCAGTTTTTGTTTTACTTGTTTTGAAGTTATTAAGTTATGCACAGTTATAATGAGTTCCTGATATGAATGAGTCCTAGGGCAACTTAGGGTTAATTAGGAAGCTTCAGGGACAGTGCAGGCAGGGACTTCAGGAGAGTTAAGGAAGGTTCCAGAGATAAAGCAACAAAAGGAATAAGGGAAACTCCAGAGATAAGGGCAACAAATTCCAAAGGGGGTTAATCAAACACCCCAGGGCCAAGGACAGCAGATGCCCCCTCTTTCCCTGCCCCCCCCCCCACAAGGACAATAAAAAGGGGAATTCTTTGATAAGGGCTGTGAAGCAGGAAGATTCCAAGCACAGAAACAGAGTGAGTGACACCACCAAGAACTAACCAATCACAAAGACTGATGGGCTTTAGAATAATTAAGGAAAGAAGGTCTATATTCTCTGAGGCAGGAATCTGCTTAGGATCCTTGCCCCTCCCTGGCCTGGTTCCTCTGAGCTGGGAGTTCCACTGTATTTCTGTTCCTTTTCTCCTTAATAAACTTTTTCTATCTCTAAATAACTTTGCCTCTTTTCACTTGCTTGCCTGAGCTTCAGCGAAGTTCCTGCTGTGGCTTTGTGAGACACCAACCTCTTGGCTGGGGCTCAGCCTTGCCAAGGCAGCCTGGGATACATTCCTGACTGGGAGACTATACCTGAAACCTGAAATTAAGGTGTCATATGACCTTTTTTATCATTATGAATCTTTGTTTCCAGTAATGCTTCATGTTTTGAGTCTACTTCTTTTTTAGATATTACTTTTCATGCTTATTGTTTCTATGGTATGTTATTTTCCCACCCTTTCACTTTGATTGTTTTTAATCTTTATATTTTATGTATTTTTTTTGTAGCTATCATAATGCTGGGTCTTGCATTTCTGTCCAGCCTGATGGTCTCTGCTTTTGAGTATGTGGTCCATTTATACTTAATGTAATTATTAACTAAAACGGTGGGCTTTCTGACTGCCATGTTTTAACTTGTTTTCTATTTGTCTTGTCTGCTATTTTGCTTCCTTTGTCTACTTTTCCCTTAGTTCATCTGTTATCAGAAATACCCTCCTGCTGGCTTTGAAGAAGTAAGTCGCCATGTTGTGAAAGGACCATATGGCTAAGACCTTACGTAAGAATCTAGAAGCTCAAAGCAAAACCCTGGCGACAGCCACTATGAAACAGGAACAACTTCATTCCTACAACTGTAATGAACTAAATTCTGTCAACAGTGAGTTTAGAAGATTACTGCAGCTCTGACCAACACCCGCTTTTAGTTTAGTGATATTCCAAGCAGAGAACCCAGCTAATTCATGCCTTGTCCACAGAAACTGTGAAATGAAAATTTGTGTTAGGATTCCCTGGTGCTGCAGGAGTTAAGTCTCAGCCCTATCAACCTATCTCCAGTCATGGTCGCCTGAGTTCCATTTTCTGCCAGGGAGGGGACCCACACGGCACAGCAGACCTCTCCTATCTCACCCGCTGCTCCCCTCAGCAGTGGATTTCAGTCAACCAGCCTGTCCTGCTCCCCACTCTGTCTCTGGTGAACCTGTAACAGAGTGGTCCCAGGAAAGGGGAAAGTTCTAGAATCCCAGTTCCTCCCTAAATGGGTGGAGCTGTGCAGGGAAAGAAGATTCTGAAGCAAGGAGGACATAAGGAAGGGAGGAAGAAGGAAGCAGCATGGAGAGCAGCAAGGAGACCTGGAGGAGGCACGTGGAGCAGAGGGACATGTGAAGAAACTGCGCTTGCTCTTTGGTCTTGGACTGGTTGGAACAGATGTGAGTGAGCGACCCGTCAGGAGGTTAGCAATGGCAGCTTTCATCTTGACTTTGATTTTGCTCCTTTCCTCCCAGATTTGTCTAACTCTTTCTGACCCTTTTCTATGGGTCTCTACTGAAAGGTCCCTTAGACTTGTGGCAGGCTTTTGGGCCTTGCTTTGGGCCAATCCTATTTGGTTGGACTTTTACCCTCAAGGAGATGGGTAACTTTGGATGCTTAACTCAATAACTATGTTCTTTGTCCTTTCTGTATTGTACCCTAATTGTATTAAAGTTCCTTTCCATTAAAGGTTTTATATGTTTGTCTTAATGCAGCAGATGGCAGAACCCATTCAGAGAGGGCAGGTTTGGGGGTTCTGGGGTGCTCCTCTCCCTGCCCTGTAACAAACCTTCTTATCTCTCGCACCTCTGGCCCACACCCCAATTCTTGTGTGCATAAATAAATAAAAGAAAAAATTCTTTACTGAACATTTATGAAATATTTTTTAAAAGGAAAAAAAATTTGTATTTTAATTTTCTAGGTTTGTGGTAATTTGTTACAAAGTAATAAAAAAAACCCTAATACATAACAAAAATTAAACAGGCTAAAATAAAAGTAAATAGCCTCAGTAAGCTATGAGATCATTAGAATTGTCCAACATCTATTTAATTGAAATCTCATAAAGGAGGAAGAAGTTGAAAATATTTTTAAAATAAAGACTGAAAAGTTGTCAAATTTTATGAAAACTATACTCTGACAGATCTATGAAGTTCAGCAAACACCAAAAGCATATATATAAACACATACTCATTTGATATTCAAATGTATCAAAGTAGACCATAATCAAATTAATGAAAACTAGCAAAAAAGGGGAGGGGAGCAATTTTTAAAAGGAAAGAGAGGCAGAGAAAAAAAAAGGCAGAGATAAAGGACATATTACAAATGAAAAGAAAATAGAAGACTTAAGTGGGGGGAAGACTTTTCATAGGAATCAACGTAAGACAGACACAGGACTGACTTCTTTGAAGTGTGAAAATTATATCTCAACACAGAAAGGTGGGGGTAGCAGCAGATACAGCAGCACATGCCCTTGCTGGGGGTAGCTGTGGTGTAAGAAGTGACACAGCTTTTCCTTCAAGGCTCTCTTCTCCTCAAACTGACTGGGTCTGTAGAGTAGAGTTTGGCTTCTGTCCAGTCTTCCTTGTTCCTGGACTAATTTTGTTTTTGTTTTTTCTTTATTGAGGTAACTGACATTGGTTTCCTTCCCTGTTTCTAAACTTGATTCTGAACCTTCTAGATGTGTCTTGATGGACTCAAATAAACTTTAAGTACACTTTCTTTGGGTTTAGATAAAGCAATATTAATTTCTGCAGTAGGCACTAAGAACTCTTAAAAACAGAAAAATGTCTTAATTTATTTTCCACTTACCTTATTTCTTATCATTTCAACACAATGTGGCATTGGAGTCAAGTTAACTGACTATTTTTTCAAAGGCATTATAGCCCTTTCCTTCATCTAAATATATTAAGTTCTTTGAATTTTTTTAAAAGTTCTCTCCTAGCCATGTTTCCTTGTCATTTTCATGCACTATTCATTTCTTGGCTGGATTACTGTCATGGGATGAATTGTATGCCCCTCAAATTCATCTATTTATTTTTTTTTCCTTTTTGTTTTATTTTATTTATTAATGTAACAATTACAACACTATGTATTTAAGGGGGATGGCTTCACACCTCACCTTCTCAGACGTATGTTACTATGACATACTCAGCACGAAAACACCCATCCTTTACCATAGACCACTGGGGTCCTCTTTTCCTTACCCCTTTCCTCCCAATTGGGTAGCTTCAATTCTGCAGTCATGTTTCTGGTGATAGGGTTTGGTTTAATTTTGTTATTTCCTTTGGTTTCTCAATATGCCACATATGAATGAAAAAATGAGGTTTTTATCTTTCTCCTTCTGACTTATTTTGCTTAATATAATCCCCTCCAACTCCATCCATGTTGTTGCAAACAAGAGTTTGTTTTGCTGTTTTTGTATGCCCCTCAAATTCAAATTCATATATTTAAATTCTAATTTAAATTACCCGAAATACCCCCGATATTACCAAATATGATTTTTAAAGGGGTGATTAAATTAAATATGATTGGAGAAGAGAAGATTTTGACACAGACAGACCCTGCTGGTGCACACAGAAAGAAACACTGAGGACACAGCAGGAAGGCAGTCATCCACAAGTCAAGGAGAGATGTGCCAGCACATTAACCTTGGGTTTCTGAAGGACTATAAGGAAATTAATTTCTGTTGTTTAAGGCACCAAGTCTGTGGTATTTTGTATTTGTGTGTTACTAGTACAACTATTGAAAATCATAAGGCAGTTGAAATATAGCTCTCAGACTTAAGAGCCATTAGAGTGATCTTAATATTTATGTCATTCAGAGGTACTTGAGATCACTTTGCTCCTTAAGAGGTTTGAGGGGGTTTGGTTGGATCCTTAACTTTCACACTATGAAATACCATTGTCCTCCATTTAACACACTCAAATTTATGAACTTATTTTTTCACAGTCCCTGTGGATCCAATGTATCAGTTCAGCTCTCAGATAGCAGTACATAGCATCTCAAGCTCTTCACTGCTATCTTCACACAAAATTAATTTAACTCATTATTATGTGTGTTTTACCAGCTCTACTCAGGGCTCCAAGACCTACGGAGGGATACTCTATCTTTTACTGCACAATGTCCTGCCTCTCAATTGGTTTTTCTTTTGACACTGCATTGACTTCCCAAACTAGTAATTCACTGTGTGATTATTCTCACGACCTTGTTAAAAGTCTAGCTTCACTTTCCCTTACTGAGCCTTACTGGAAATGAATAAACATTTTTCCACCTGTAGACAGAAATCTAAGCCTATTCCTCCCTTATTTGAGATGCACTGGCCATCTCCCAACTGCTGATGAGTAGAGCCTGGACTCCAGCCCAGCATTCCAGGATCTTTGCAGTTTTCTTCCTCACCCTTCCAACACACATCACCAACAACTGAAGTCCATAAAGCACCTCCAGGCCTAATGAGCATAGAAGTCACTATGACTAGACCTAGTTATCTGGACCAATGGTGTCAACTCCTGTATCTTTGCCTGTTCTTTTTGGGCTATCCCTCCTCTCTTGGGCCACCATCTACAGACAGCTTTAAGTTATTTTCAGACCCTCTCAGAGTGGCTGGCACAAAGTTGGTACTCAGTAACTGTATGATAAATGAACATATTAAAAAGGCAACAAATACACATGCTCAAAATTTCAAGAGGTCTCATTGCTCAGAGGATGAAGTGTGATGTCAGATGCCCTCCAGAATGTGTGTCTAGCCTACACGTCCCAGTTTCATCTCGACTTTTCTTCCCAATTTCTCAGATAACCTCAGTTCTTGTCAGAGACATTAGAAGTGAAGCAGGTTCTCTGTCTTGAAAGGAATGGGTAGAGATAAAGACATAGCAGTGGCCTAGGCCTCTAACTTTACCTGTACTTGGGTTGTTCCTTTTAAAGAGTTCTTTTTTGCTGATTTTCCACCTGGAAGGAAACAGACTGTAAGTCTCACAGGGCTCTTCCTAAAAGAGGAATAATCCAAAGCAGTGGCCAGAAAAGAAAAAATTTCTCACTCACTGAAGGAAAACTCACAAAGGAAGAAATTACAGGTCTAAACAACTATGATTTCCACTAGCTAAAACTCTTCTACGAGGCTCTTCCCTATCCCACCTGAATCTTGCAATCCAGTAGCATTTTTCCTGCAAGAATTCTGGAGGTCAGATAAAAAGATTATGATCCAGAAAGGGGCAGTGATTTTTCCTAAAATTACTTAGAACCAAAGTGCAAAGCCAGGGTTAAAACTCAGCTTTTTCAACTTGTAAGCTTGCTCTTTGCACAGTTCCCTGCTATATCCAGTTTTGTGGAGTGAAAGCATTCATTCTGGACAACCTTTAACCCTGGTTCTCTCCCAAGTGATCCAAACTGAATCTGTACTAACAGCCTTTGACTAAGCTTTAGTAAGAGATCTATTCTTAGAAACTGCCTTGTACTGGGGAGGTAGAAAAGGCATGAGGAGCCATAAGAAGCATAAGAGGAAATAAGAAATTCAGATGATAAACCCTGTCTTCTGAGAACTTGCCATGTGGGATTACAGAAATACCTAACTTCTTTCTCAACATTCTGTAAGAACCATTTGTACATTGATTTTGGAAGTTACTTGGAATTATAAAAACAAGCTTACCAATGATAATAAAATATGGTAATAACAGAAATTACAGAAATGCTATCCAGCAAGAGCCACCAGAATCTATAGTCGCCTGGTGTCTGCAAAACAGAAAACAAATCACAGTTAAAGAAGTTTATACTTGGTGGCGGTTCCTCAATCTACTAAGAATGGAACTTCCATAGGATCCAGCAATCCCACTCCTAGGAATATACCCAAAAGACACAAATACACTGATTCAAAA
>JAGFMF010012144.1:4262458-4286230 GCA_019455555.1 Galemys pyrenaicus | reverse complement strand
TAATCCCCTCCAGATCCATCCATGTTCCCATGAATGAGTCTAGTTTTTCATTTCTGATTGCTGAGTAGTATTCCATCGTGTATATGTACCACGGCTTCCATATCCACTCATCTGTTTTTGGGCATTTAGGTTGTTTCCAGGTCTTACCTATTGTAAAGAGTGAACAGCTAACATTTTTGGCATTGTTACATTTGCCTAGTATTTTTCTAAGTGCGTAGTATGAATTACCTGATTAAATCTTTTAACAATTCCATCAGTTTATTGTTATCTTTAATTTACAAATGATAAAACTGATGATGCAAAGTCATATATGTAGGTAGGCAGGTAGATAGGTAGGTCAGGATTGAAACAGAGCCTGTGCCTACCAAACACAAGCACCAACACATAAGAAAGTTTCAATAAATGGAAGTTATTACAATTTTCTAACTACTAGATTAATCTAAATTATGGTAAAAGAAAGAAAACATGTTAGAGCCATTTTCTATTCAGAGAAATATGCACAACATAGAGCAGCAACTAGACAAAGAGAAATATTCTGACTGGGAAAGAGAGATAAAATACATAATTTTCCAATGCTGAAGGAAAAGAGATATATGATCAAAAGCCTGTGGTTAGAGAGGTAGGAAAAGCAGGATCAGGAAGAGGTACATCCATCAGCTAGTTCATGGCTTGAGATGCAGAAAAGTTATCTAGGGGGGCTTTCATTAAGTCCAAGGAGATTCTAGAGACATACAGATCTACATCTGTATCTCCAAGGAAGAATTTGTCTCTGAAGCATTTAGAATTATCTGGAAAATATTACTTTTAAATCTAAGAGAAAGAGAAGAACATGGATTACTTTAAGCAGTGATAAATAATTGTCAAGTTTCAAAAGTTTACATTTTATTCCCAAATACTATGAAATCTGAAAATTGTAACTAATTATATATTTATAAATATGGTGGGTAATAATTTTAGTTTCTTCTCATGCTCGGCTATTTTGAGTTACATATAGATATAGATTTAGCTATGTTCTTACTTTTGCTTACAAGAATTCTGGCTATCTGCTCACAATACTATGAGGTACTGCAATCTATCTGATAATGACAGGAGGACATAAACAACTGACTTTTATGACATTATATAAAAATAAAAAACACCAAGGATAGAAACACATGAGTTGAATAATGACAGATTGGAGCATAAAGCAGAAGTAGTTGAAGATTATGTTCCAAGGAGTCGACAAGTGATAATTATCATTTGTTGCCAGAGGGAAGGTAGGAGAGA
The DNA here is from genome assembly GCA_019455555.1 of Galemys pyrenaicus. Taxonomy (NCBI): domain Eukaryota; kingdom Metazoa; phylum Chordata; class Mammalia; order Eulipotyphla; family Talpidae; genus Galemys; species Galemys pyrenaicus. Next base: position 4,284,964 of record JAGFMF010012144.1, on the reverse strand, counting down.
GAGGGATAAGAAGGGGGAAATGGAGGATTCCAAAAAACTAGCCACATATAGAAATCCTGAGATAAAAGGGAAAGACGCCAGCAGCAAAAAGGGTTAAGTCACAACACTATGAAGCTATCATAGTGAAGCTATCCACAGCAACTGAAGCAGGCCAGGTTGTTGAACCACGTGTCCCAACAGACCTCTCCTGTCTCGCCCACTGTGTGCCCCTCAGCAATGTATTTCAGTCTCTCAGCCTGTTCCGTTCCCCACTCTGTCTCTGGTGACTCCTCTTTTCCCCCACGCCCCTCCCCCACACACACACCTCTGGCCTATACCCCAGTTGTTGAATGCATAATAAATCTTTTTTTTAAAAAAAAGTGGAGAGGGGCAGGGAAGCCATGCAGCTCAGTTGGAATGCAGATTTTGTGCAAGTAAGGCAACACATGCCAACAGAGGTGTGGTCAAACACTTACCTCAAACCATTATAGAACATCTTCTTATAGTCAACATTTATTATTCTTATCTTTTCTTTTGTGAGGGTTTCAACTGGGATGAGCCGGCCCACATGCTGAAAACCAGGAGCTTTGTTTCTGACATATGCCCTATCAAAACCTGGTAACCAAAAAATCTGTAAGGAGAAACGAGAGTACCTTCAGTGGATAATGCAGTAACTAGCAAACCACCCTGTGTATTATGGACAGAGCCCAGTTTCAGCACTGTTATGGTCTACAGGCAGCAGAGAAAGATTCTAGCCCCTGGTGAAAAAGCCAACCTGGTCTAATATTGCCTAACTCTTATAATGGAATTTTCACCAGGGTTGCTCCAGAGCAGAATTTTCTCAGTTCACATGTACCAAGGGCCCATTGTGTGCTAACACTTTCATATTAACCAAAGTAGATAAGGAACTGGTAGATGCAGATGAGTGGTGGGAATCACAAACATCCCCTGGCCAGTGATCCTAAAAATCACCTTTGAGAGGAGTCATTTTCTGCCAATAAAGAATGCTATTATGACTCATCTGTTGAAATAGTTCTATTTGCAAAAGGACACACAGCATTTGCTTTGTTACTCATTCTGAAAATTTGAGATTTGAAATGATTAATTGCCCAAAAGCAGAGCTGCTTCTAAAAAACATGAACAAATCTCTGCTCAAATAAGAATCAGATGTCTTTTCTGATTATTAATAGAAGTAATAGAATTAATAGAATATTAATAGAAGTAAATTCCTCAGAATCTTACAGTCACACAGCCTTTTCTAATATCTCTGTGATGAGATAGGTCACATCAAATAATCATCACACATTCTTTTTTTAACAGACTTCTGACATTTTATTTGGTTTGAAATAGCAAACAGTCTCATTATTTTTCTGCACTGAAAGAAATTTAACTGGGTCATTGCCACATGTAACTGTGTAAGGAAAATTTCTGCTGGGAGCAAAATTACTTAAGGATCTCAAGGAAGGTGTGCAAGGTAGGTCAGAATGAACTTCTGTGCTCCTGGAGCATGCCACCCACCTCCCAACCCTACCGTAAATACTGAATTAGACATACCAGATGTTGCTCAATTTTAGAGTCAAGGATCACCTGCACTGTTTCACGGACAAACATGCCTCTGAAAGGATGTTTTGCTGGAGGGGCATTAAGATCAAATATCACAAATTTTTTTTCCTTCCGTGCAAGTTCCAAAAATTCAGATAGTTTTGGAATCATCTGACTTCCAGCCTTTTCACTATCAGCCTCTGGTAGGGGTTTCATATTGTAAAATGGCTAAAAATAAATATATCAGGGAATACATTGGTTTCTATCAAAAGCATTTTCTAGTTCTCTTGCTACACAGCCCCACACCCAGCCCTACTTCTATGTTACTCCATTACCATTCAACCAACCAGTTCCTCTGAAATACTGGTCCCGGGATAAGAGTTCCCAAGGAGAAAAATTAAACAGGTAATTATGGGATTTAAAATGATTTCTTCCATATCATAGAAACTGTTGTATTTGCACTGTTCATGAATTTCCTTTTGAGCTTTTTTTCTGTAATTCAAAGTTAACACAATCCCTTTTTAACTCACACTGTCTTCTCATATTTACTATTATTATTCTAGTTTTGTGTAATGCAAAGAAAATAGGCTTTGATTTCACAATGAATTAGATTCAACCCCAGTTCTAATATTCATTTGCCTTCCCTCCTATATTCAACTGTTCAAAAATTTTGTCTTTAACATGCAAGTTCAAATGCTACCACCTTCAGGAAATCATACGTAAATATTTTTGACATTACATCAATGGCCCGTTATTTCTGCCTTTGTAATTCTGTCTTATTCTGCCTTCTTCCATTAATTATGTACATCTTAGATCAGATTCAAATCCTGGCTTCACATTTATCTTGCTGACTAACCTTGATAAAAACCATTTAAAGTCTCAAAGTCTTCACTGTCCTATACTATCTATAAAATGGGGAAGGGATTATTTCAAATAGTAAATTATAAAATATTTACAAGATCTAGGAGCATGTGTGTAGAAAAGTACACAATTCCCATGTAGTCCCTCATTCTTTACTGCTTCTGAAGCGAACTCATAGTGGAAATTGTCTTATTTTCTTTGCAATACAAGTGATAAAAAGCTCTCTCTCAGGAGAAGGAAGCAGTACCTTCTCACATTTTCTCAGAACTCAAGTACTATCTTTCTCTTTACCTTCACTCTTATTCATACCCTTTCTATTTCTCCTCCTAAATAAGTTGCACTTTCTCACCATTTTTTTTTTTTTTTAGGTAAGAAACAATCACATTGCACAATATTTCCATGCTAGACCAAAAGGAGGATCACAGGAGTTGAATTAAACCATGGTCTATATCTGAGTTGAAAACTTGAGGGTTTTCTTAATCCTCAGGAAAACAGAAACCTGTTTCAGAATTCAAGATTTTGTTAGATATTACCATATCTAGCCCAAATGATTCACTTAACTTTTAGACCTTCACCTAGGAAAAGCTGTTAAAAGACCAGGATGAGAAAGACAGACAGGATTTTAAAAACTCAGCTGTGCACAAATTTTAACATGTCCCTATTAACATGGGAAAAAGAATAGGAAGGATACCACATAAGGACATTCATGAAGCATTTTCCTTAAGGATAGACTGGATAAAAAATTCAAGATAGCAAAAACAATAAAAACTAATCAGTAAGACATCTAAGTTAATGTCTAAGTTAAATAGCAAGCAAATTTAAAGCAATAGATTTGACACTGAGCCTCTTACTGTATGTAGAATATGGAACTTAGGAAAATAAACTGGAATGGGAAAATGCTAGTTCAGACTATCTACAACATGTGGTTGAATATTTTCAAAAAGCTCCAAGAAGTAACAAGTTAGAAACGAAAACAACTTCTCATTCTCTAGAATAAACACCTGCTTCTACAAATAAAAAACAATACTAACTTACAAGAAAGGATACTGGTAGACATATATATCATATTGGTTGGGGAATAGGACAGTTATCCAAATTTTGCCTAGTGATGCCACTTAAAGAGAAATATTATCCAACAGATAATTCTGAAAATATAAACATTAGAGTTTCTTGCTGATGGGTGCCTACTATTAATACCATAACCATATAAAATCAGATCACTCAGCACGCTAAAACCATTGAGGTGATGAGCATTTCTAACAATGCTAAATTCTTTTCCATGTCCCAGTCTATAACTACTACTTGGAGACCACTGTCAGAAAACACCCCATTCTTCTTTATAGCACTTTGCCGAAATTTTCAATCAAAAACAACCACCAAAGATACACACCATGTACAAACTGTTTTTAGGAGTATTAGAAAAGTCTATGTGTTTATCAAATTATAGTAATGGACATTAGTATGTATATTGGTTCAAAAAATGATGATATAATTGGCCTGAGTGGAAAAAAAGAAGCAGAATAACTGGAGTTCAAACTGTAAGAGTTGAGATCAGCTCTGTTAACATTGTTGTTTAAAAGCTTCATAAAGCTAAAGTTAGGGAAGATGTAAGCCAACTTTAACAAGCTTAATATAACAAGTATTAATTATTTTCTTGCAGTAGTCCAAGTAGCATGTCTGTTTTACATATTTTTAAAATAAAAACTCCAAAATTGATATGGAAGAGAATATAGATTTCCAGCACCTGTGAGGTACCAACCAAAGCAATATACCTCATTTTCTAGTAATGCCTAACACAAATATATTCTCTTTGGTCCTATTTTTACTTCCTTTAGTGTTCCAGTTAATGAAGATAGCCAGTATTTATTACAGTCACCAAGGAAAAATCAACAACTTATTGGAAAGTTATACTTCAAGCATTTGCTAAAGCCCTATTCTACCTCTTTTTTTCTTTATTTATATGTATTTGACATCAATTTTGGTCCCCATGGAGTTCCCACCACCATTTCACCAGTGCACCATCACCTCAGCCCCTTGTGCTCTTTCTGCCTTCATCCCTATTCTACTTGTAACATCTTAAACTAAGTTCTTAAGGATATGCAATAACCCATCTTGAACTTTTAAGAATAATTCTATAACTCTCCTTATAGGAGAGAGGCAAATCTATATTCTCCTCCATCTCAGTTTCGGAGTTTTTATTTAAAAAAAAAAGTAAAATAGACATGCTTCTTGAACTACTGCAAGAAGTAATTAATCCTTGTTCTATTATGCTGCACAAAACTTCTAAGGAGAAACTTAATTGTACAAGATAACAACTTATGATACAGAGTTCAGCAAACTTATTCGTGAAGGACCAGATATTACATATTTTTTACTTTGTGAAATATACAGTTTATGTTGCAACTATTCACCTCTATTTTAGTGCAAGAGTCATAAGCAATTCATAGCTGTTGTTCCAATAAAGCATTATTTATGGGCACTGGTTTGTTTATGCAATTTTTACATCATTAAATAGTATTCATTTGACTGTTTTCAACCATTGAAAAATGTAAAACAATTCGTGGTTCCTACATTATTAAAAAAGAAAATCAGTCAGTAGACTAGATTTGGATAAAAGCGGAAGTTTGCCAACCTTTCATCTAGATAATGATATATTAAGAAGTATATAATCTAATAAAACATTAAAAATTATCCATCACAAATGCGCAAAGTTTGGTCAATTACTAAAAATATGGTAAGTTAAATAACAGGTATTTATTCTTTCACAGTTCAAAATCAAGTTTTTGTCCTTCTAGTCACTCTGGAGACTCTGTCAGCCCTCTGCTAGCTTGTGGCTACTGGCATGCCTTGACATACCTTGTTTTGAAGCCAAATCACCCCATTCTCTTCCTCTGTGGTCATATCTCTTTTCTTCATTGTGTGGTTTCCTCTGTGTGTTAGCTATTCCCCTTTGCCTCTCTCCTATAAGGATATATTTGATTGCATTTAGGGCCCACCTAGATAAGCTAGAATAAGCTTCTCCTCTTCAGATCTTTAACTTAATCATATCTTTTGCCAAAAAACTTAACATTTACAGCTTCTAGAGATTAGGATGGATGTATATGGGAGTGGGCAGTAATCTGGTATTTATTATAACAGTAATATAATTATTTTTTTAAAGTTTTACCTAAATGAAGAGAAACATCTTTGAGCAAGTAGAAGATAAAAATATTCCTGGGGTATACAATAGCAAATGTTTGTCATTACACTTCTCAGAGGAAATGTACTTAAAAGTTTACCAAAGTTAATTGTACCTCTTGATTAACTCCTGTAATCTTTTAATATGTGTGGGGGGCGGGGAGAGGAAGTCAAATGCTCTGTGAAGCTGTTAAAGCTCTCCAATTACAGGTCTCTCCGTCTCTCCAAACCCTCAGCAACAATATCTGCTCATCAAGAGTGTAAAGGAATAGCATATTTCCCATGAAATAGCCATCTAAAGATACTGAGTCCATCAGCGGGAACTGAAATTTTGAGATGATTTTCAAAAATTTATCTTCCATTTTGGCTGATGTGGTAAATAAAATAGCCCAAGCCATCCCTTAGGCTAGAAATTAATGATTTAAATCTCTTAATCTGAGTAATTATGGAAAATAGAAAAGTCCTGGATTTACTTTTGACCAACCAGTATAATGGCTAACACTCTGTGTAGTACTTCATCAAAGAAAAATTGTGCCTCAATTTGGGAAGGGTTTATTAAATGCAGGGACAAAAACTCGCATTGAACTCATTTTTGTGGTAGTAGATGCTACTTGCAATATTGTTTCAAGAGAATTAACTTACCAATGCCATTAACTGAACGTTTTCAATTATATTGAATGAAGAATATAATACTCAGATTTCAGAGTGGTGGTTTGCCCTGTGACTTTAATTCTCTAATGGATCTAAGAAAAATTCTGGGTTTTTAATTTGTTTGGCTTTATCTTTGTTTTAAGGACGGGAGTAACAATTTCCAAGCTGTATATACTGGCGCTGAAACCACAAGTACTCTCCAACTGGATTGTGAAACAGCCTTGCATTGTCAGGATAAAACCCCTTTGATCACAACATATTATAAAAACATATGGTGCTAGATTCAATTTGTTAATGTTTTGTTGAAGATTTTTGCAATATCCTTGAGGAATATTGTTCTTGAAATTTTAAAAATGTTACTGAAGTAACACTACATTATAACATTACATAGGTTTCACACGTGCATCATTTAAATCAAGTTATATTAAATTATATTCACCGCTGAAAATTCAGTTACATTCTTCACCATATAGGTTACCCCTTTTACCTGATTTAACTACATCCTTCTCTTCTGAACGACACTAATTTGGGCTTATACTCTAATATTTTATTTTTGTTTTATTTAGGTCATTCATTTTGTTTCTTTTGCACCACACAAGTGAAACTGTGTGTTTGTCTAACCTATTTCAGTGAGTATAACCCTTCTAGGTCCATCCACGTTGCAAATGACACAATAGCTGAGCAATATTCCACTGTGTATACAGACCCTTAGCTATTGTAAATAAAGCTATGCTTAACACGGGGGTGGACTGTATCTCTTCAAATTAATGTTTAAACATTCTAAGCTGCATGAAATTTCAATTTTTAATTTTCTGAGGTATATCCATACTGATTCCCATAATGGTAGAACTAATTTATATTCCCAGTATTGCAATTTTCTCAAGTAGATTCACTCTTGCCTCAAAATGACACTGAACATAGCAAATGCTTTATATTTTACCACACCTTTATTAGTCTTTATTAGTCTATAGATCTCCTTCTGGAATTACCCATCCCCATCTCTCAGACTGAGCTAGATGTAGTTCTGGTATATTCCTGAGCAACCAAAAAAGTAACTCTAGCTGAGCACTTACTTATCAAAATGTACTGTAATTGCTTTTCCATGAACTCCACAAGGCTGAGTGTATGTTCACCAGTGTACTCTATGTGCCTAGTATCCAACAGGTATTCAATAAGGATTCATGGAATGGTAAGAAGTAATAGTTAAGAATACTTTCCCTAGTCTGTACTGTAACTGTGAGTTACTCAAAATGCCCTGGAAAAATGCTATGTAATGGTAGGTATGCTGTAAAAGTTTATGACCTGCTTGGATAAAATGGGATTAAATGACAAGATTGTCTTCTAGTAAATTTAGAAAGCAACAATCAGGGGCCTCCCTGGTGGTGCAATGGGTTGAAATCCGCACTGTGAAGCATTCACGGTACAGCAGTGTTGAGTTGAATCCCCGGCCAGGGAGGGGACCCACATGGCGCAGCAGACCTCTTCTGACTTGCCTGCTGCTCCCCTCAGCAGTGTATTTCAGTAGATCTGCCTGTCCTGCTCCCCACTCTGTTTCTGGTGAATCTTCTCACCTCCCACAACTCTGGCCTGTACCTCAGCTCCTATATGCATAAATAAATAAATCTTTTTAAAAAAAAGTAAGCAACAATCTGACTGCCTAATTACGGGCAAAGAAGCTAGCTCTCCTGCCAATGCTATGTCCTCCTTCCTAAATTGGGATGAAATTATGTGTATGTTTGCCTATCTTCATCTAAACCTCTTATCTCCAGGAGTAGCATATAACCTTGTACTGGACAAGGGATTCAATGCAGATTTATTTGGTTGAGAAATGTCTTACCGGTGACTGTAAGAACCATTTGCCTGCATTCAAAGTTGACAGGAAATTCCAAGTGAAGTTGGTACCAGACAGGAAGGCAGCACTTGGCAAGACATCCTTGATATTGGTTGTTCTTCTCAGGTCATAGTCATGCATGAGAAAAGGCACCCCATCGTAACTGTAGGTAGAGGGGAGAAAGCAAGGAAGGAATCAATAATCTGAATTCAGTCACCTTAGCAAACAGGGTTCTCAGAATACCCCAAAAAGTCACACATTTTACTAAGGTTCCTATTCCCTCCTAAATTTTAGCAAAGGACTAAGTACCAGTCATTTACATTTTGAGGCTGATATTTTTGCCCTAGAGATCAATCTTTTATAACATGAAAGCTACTTAAAAGTAGCTTCTCTATTCAGGACCTCTCTGGCATCAAGAACACAGTAGTAGGTACAGTAATGACATAAGAGTTAGGTAAGGAAGGTGGAGATGAGGCAAGGTCCTGAGCTCCTTGGAACCATACGGAGGAGGCATCCACACAATCTTCCTATGTTTTTTGAATGATTATTCCTCTAGGCACCTGCCCTCACTAGGGCAGACACTACATCCCTCATAACGGATAGCATAAGCAGAGAAGTTTCTGTTCTATTATCAGCTATTTGTCTTGAAGAAGCTCTGCTTTTATGAAAATTTCTTTTCTCATTATAATTTCTCTGAAGAGAACTCTGTAATGGTTATGAGGGAAACACAGGGGTGAGGCAATCTGCTGCCCAGAAATAGATAACTGGAAAAAATAAGGAAAATAACTTTTTCAGCCAGTTCACCCCCTGAACAACAGGGAGTGTAATATTATGACCTCTGAGGAAAAGCAAACAAATGAAACAAACTCTACAATTACGTAGGCTTCCTCCTTACAGGTGAACAATGGATTGTGGCATGGGAAGGGGGACCTAAAAGGGATTTAGTTCTATAGTGCCAGAGGAGAAAGGAATCAGATTAAGGATAGTCCAAGATAGCTAGAATTTGTAAGCTAGAGTCCCACAGGTGATACTCTGTGCCAGGAGTGGGGGAGGAGACAGGGGAGGGAGAGAGGGAAAGATGAGAAGACAGAGTTTCAAGGAGACATACACAGAAGTCCTTGAGTGTATGGCTAAATATCAACTGGTACATGTGCAGAGTAAAATTCTATGAAGTTGGCCAAGAACAACTCCCAAGAAAAGAAAAATTATCAGAAAATGTTAAGACAATTTGAAGAGCTCACATAGAGGTGTGAACCATTCAAGTTCCATCTAACAAGACTGGAGCAAACTCAATAATTACATGGGTATTCTTTGGAGATTACAGAAGGCCACCCCTTAGAAATGGGGATAACTCAAACTAGAAGGTCCTCAAATATGACAGCCAAAATTCTAGATTTATAGGTAGAATAAGCTTTATAAGCTAAATTTAATAGGTTATGTAAGAATCAGGGATTTAAATTTAATAAATCGAATAATTATTTTGAGCTTATACGAAGCAAAATCCTTCTAGCACACAAATCACCCCAAGGCACAAAAATAAACCTGTGTTTAACAAAAAAAAGGGGGGGGGGAATGAAAACATTTTCATATAAACAGAAGACAGGATAATTAATCTCTAGCAGTCCTGAACTATAAGAAAAATTAAAAGATATTCTTGGGCAAAAGTAGATACTAATTGAATCTACACATAAGAATAAAGAGTACCAGAAATAATAAGTAGATGAGTAAATACTTCAAATGTGTTTCTCACTTTTTAATTTTTAAAAATATTAACTGTTTAACCAATAAGAATAGTACATCTTTAGAAAACTAGCAACAACAAATGTTGGCGAGGATGTGGAGAAAAAGGAACTCTCCTACACTACTGGTGGGAATGCAAGCTGGTCCAACCATTATGGAAAGCAGTATGGCGGTTCCTCAATCTACTAAGAATGGAACTTCCATAGGATCCAGCAATCCCACTCCTAGGAATCTACCCAAAAGATACAAACACACTGATTCAAAAGAATACCTGCACTCCTATGTTTACTGCAGCATTATTTATAATAGGTAAAACTTGGAATCAACCCAAATGCCCAAAAAGATATGACTAGATCAAGAAAATGTGGTGTGTATACACACACACACACACACACAATGGAATACTATTCAGCAATCAAAAAAGATAAACAAGACATTCACAGAAACCTGTATGGAACTTGAAGAGATTATGTTCAGTGAAATAAGTCAGAAGGAAAATACTGGAAAGGAAAAAAATAAAAGAACAAAACAAAAAACCAACAAGACAAAATGTAAATAAGCAGCTACAAAACCGAGACATTCCGCAGGGATGGGAAGAGCACAAGGGACTATGGTGCATGGGTGAACTGATGGTGGAAATACTATGGGGACTACACCCAGAAAAGAAAGCAAACATTGTAAGAAAAAAATAAAAATAATAAATAAATACTGACTGTTTAAAACCAAAATTAGTGTGAGATTCATGACAATAATAGATCAAATGAGAGGCGAGAGAACACTGTTAAAAGATTTGTTTTTTTAAACAAAAAATGTATAGAATTTGTGAAAGAGGTGATAAGGGAAAGCTCATATTCTAGTTCAAGCACTAAAAAGAGATATTGTTAAATAAGTCAATATTGCAGATAAAGTCCTAAAGTACCAAAAGTACTCCATTAATGTAAAAGACAGTAGGAAATGATAAATAAATAGCAAAACAGCAGTGCATTTGCTTCAGGTATAAAGCTTAATTTCCAAAAAATCAGCAACTATGATAAAAACTACCTTAATGCAATATTTCAAAAGATTAAAAGAAATGTGAAAGTCCGTGATAAACAAAACATTATATTTTAATTCTTGACAAAATATTACTGGTTTTTCCTTTTGTCTTACGCACTAATAGGGCTTGCATTGGCACATCTTTATTGGAATACCTAACAATTGGTTCATCATAGGTATTAAGGTATAGGCTTTTGGGATGTACAATACTTACATTTATTCCCTTAAAAAGTTAAGCAGAGACTCCACTGGTGGTGAGAGAGAGTGGGGCATTAGGCCTGTACTAGTTTATTGTGATCTGCCAGTCACCTCTGCTTCAGCTTCCATTGATTATCAATGAATGCTGGCAAGATTTTTTCTCCTTTTGACCTATACAAGGGCAAGATTGCTTCAGAAAATGATTTAGTATTTTCGAGTGAGGTACTGCCACATACACAGTGAGGATATGGCAGCTGACCTGTTATTTTCCTGTAACTGGTAACATTTCAGTTTTCCTTATAATGGAATAGTGTATTGTAGTGTGAATTTTCCATCTTCTCTATCAGTGGGTACTTAGGCTGCTTCCAAATCCTAGCTATTGTAAATAAGGCTGCAATAAACACCGTGCAGCATGTAGTTTTTTAAGTTGATAGTTTCATATTATTTGGATAAATACCCAAAAGTAGGTTTGCTAGGTCTTATGGCATTTCCATTTTAGATTTTTAAGGTAGGTCCAAAATGACTGCACCAATTTGTATTCTCACCAATAGTACAACAGAGTTCCTCTTTCTCTGCACCCTCTCCAGCACTTTCATTGAAGATCTTTTTAATATATGCCATTTTCACAAGTGTAAAATGATATGTTTTTTCATTTGCATCAACTTTATTATAAGTGATCATGAGCATGTTTCCAGATACCTGTTGGCCTTCTACAAATATTCCTGAGTAAACTATCTGTTCAGATCTGCTGCCCATTTTTTAGGTTATTTTTAATGGTTAAGTTGGATGAATTCTTTGTATACCATGGTATATTATACCTTGTATACCTGGTCATTGTGTGATGTATGAATATCTTCTCTCATTCAGTGGAATACCTATGTAATCTGCTAGAATTTTCTTTTGCTATGTAAGGGCATTTAATTTCAGGTAGTCCCAGTTGTTTATTTTTGCTTTTATTTCCCTCATTATAGGTAGAGTCTCCAAAGACATCTCTATTGTTAATGTCATGAAACTTAATACCAAGGCTTTCTTTTACATAGTTTATTGCTGCAGGTCTTATATCTAATCTTCTGATCTTTTTTTAATGTGTACATGGTATTGCAGAGTGATACAGCTTTGTTCTTTTTATATGTCTCCATCCAGTTTTTCCAGCACTATCATTTTTTTAATTAGATTTATTTAATTATATTTGACATCGTTTGTATTCCCCAGGGAGTTCCCACCACCATTTCATCTGTGCACCCTCACCTCAGTCCCTTGTGTTCTTTCTGCCCTCATCCCCATCTTTGCCCTCTCCTCCCTCCCCCGCTTCCATGATCCCTTTGGTTTGTCTTTGTTCTTTTGGTCTTGTTGAGTTTTTTTGTTTGTTTGTTTTTGGTTGTAATTGCCCATTTCCTTGAGCAATTTTTGTTGTTGTTCTTTACATTCCTCTGAAAAGTGAAGCCATCCGATATTTTTTCTCTTGCCTTCTGATTTGTTTCACTGAGTATAATTCCTTCTAGCTCCATCCATGTTTCTATAAATGTCCCTAGTTTATCATTTTTGATCACTGAATAGTATTCCATTGTGTATATGTACCACATCTTCTTGATCCAGTCATCTACTTTTGGGCATTTAGGTTGTTTCCAGGTCTTACCAATTATAAATAGTGTCTAGCACTATTATTAAAGAGATATTTTCTTTCCCTATCTCATAAACATGGCTTCTTTTCATATATTAAGCATTGACATATGTATGGATTTATTTTTGGATTTATGATTCTGTTCCATTGAACTTTTGGTAAAATAACCATCTTTTACTATATTAATTCCCCACATCCATAAACACAGAATCTCTCCTCCTCTTTATGTCTTGTTCTATATACTTTAGTAATATCTTGTAGTTTTTGTTATACAAACCTTTCACCTCCTTAGATTAACTCATAGTTATTTAATTCTTTTGATGTGATTGTAAATTGAATCACATTTTTTAAAGATTAATTTATTTATGCATACAAGAACTGGGGTACAGGTCAGAGGTGTGGGGGGGTGACAGGATCCACCAGAGACAGAGTGTGGAACAGAACAGGCAGATTGACTGAAATACACTGCTGAGGGGAGCAGCAGGTGAGGCAGGAGAGACTACTGTGCCATCTGGGTCACCTCCCTGACTGAGGACTGAACTTGTGCTGCAGTGGCTGCAGCTGCTTCATAGTGCGGTGCTTAACCCCTTGAGCCACCAGGGAGGCCCTGAATTACTTCCTTAATTTCCTTTTCTTTTACTCATTATCTGAGTATATGAATATGCAACAAACTTTTGTATGTTAACTTTTTAACTTGCTACTTTACAGTATTCATTTATTGTTTCTAATAGCTTTTCAGGAGCACTTTCCAGAGTTCTCACTATTTAACATATTGTTTGCAAATAATGACAGTTTCTAGGAATGATGTTAGTTACGCTAAATGGAAAAATGTTAACTAATTTAGAATACAATTTGTTGGAGCAAGAGACAGGCGTTTTGAGGGGAGATCAAGGATTTACTATTTCAAGGATGCAGTGTTTCACTTCTAGAGATGGGTAGCAATGACAGCAAAACAATGTGAACATACTTTATGCCACAGAACTATACACATTCTAGTGGTTAACTTTATGTTGTGTATTTTGACACACACACACAAAAATAAAAAACCACCTTCTCTAACAACACCCCTCAATAATTCTCCCTTCACTCTCTATTTGGGGAAGAGGGATGTGGGGCATGGGGTACCGTGTCATATTTCAGGTCAGAAATGGATGATAAGGATCTGCCTACAATCTCCAGGGCCACAGCCCAGATGGTATGGGCTGTGGTATGTACTTGTGAAGCATTGGTATGGTCAATATGTTTACATCCTGCAAGGCAGCTATTTCCCTAGTTATTTGACTAGAATGAGCAGACTTTTCTGGAGATTTCTCTTTTTGTCTGCATCTGTAGGTGTTTTGGGATTAGGTCTCTCCACAGCTCACATTAGCTCACAGCAGTATATATAAGGAAGTTAAAAAAAAAAACAAGAAATAACTCTTTCCCTACTAGGTAGTTCCTTGAGCCTTAAGAACCCTAGCCAGTTCACCTTCTTTTCTCTAATTTTCAGTCTTCCATCAATTCCTTTGTGAATTTTGTCTAGATTTTAAATTACTTTATGGTGTTTCAGGTTTTTTGGATAATTTTTGAATAGGATGGAATGTGTTTATCACATTTTCCTAATACAAAAGCGCTACTAGCTGTTTTTGCTACTACTATATTATTAAGGGTTATCTTTTACCTGTTTTAGTAGTTGAGCACATTTTACCACTTAGTAATTCTTGATATTACAGTTTTCCTGTTCATTTTACTGGTGTGATGTTACTCACTCATGTCCTGGCTGGACTCTGACATGCAAATTTTGGTAATGATGAAACTTAGGGTGTGACCATAAATGTGAATAGTGAAAGTATGTGGAGGAAAAGATAATTAGAAATGGAAATGTCAATTAAGCAGAGAAACCGAAGGGTTGGTAGAATCATCTGCACCAAAACTGAGGTAACAGAAAAAAGAGAGAGAAAAAACATGCCAGTTGCTCACTGGCTCAGCACCTTTACCACATTATGCCATGACACCAGGCACTTCCATGAATGAACCCGGGGGCTCTGATTCAAATATTCTGAACGAGACAGTTGTCATTATCAGGTATGTCAAGAACCCCAGTCTCAAGTCAGGAAGCCTATTAATCCTGGCTTTACCATGCATACTCTAGTCTTAGAACGTTAGCAGTACATTTCCCTTCTTTGAATCCAGGTTAAAACCACATGTGAAACAGAATGTTCTGCTTGCTCACAGAATAGATATGAAGAGAGTTTCACACACAGCATTCATAAATATGTTAGACATTATGACAGAGATGATGCTTTTCTACTTTCCGCTATTCAGGTACATAGATTCCATACTAAAACATGTCTTTGTTTCATCCCTGCTGTGATCCAAGTATTTCTTTGTTTTCCTTGGATATTGCTACCACCTACTACCTTCCTCTCTGACAATTTTCTCTCACAGACCACCAGATGGGTCTTTCTAAAGTGGTAAGATCCGTCCTCTAAAACCTGCTCTGTCTGCTCTTTATATACATGTAGGGATTACTGAGATGCAGTCTCAGTGAGCCTTACAGTCATATTACTCCTCACATAGCCCTCTTCTGTCATCAGAATATCACTTTTGGCATCCTTACAGGTTAGCTCGCTGATCTATAATATAAACTTATTTCTTATGTGCCATGGAATCAGCTGTCAAATCTTCCTAGAACACCCTTAGCCCCAACCCATTAAAAAAACAGTATTTTCCCTTCAAAGTTCAACCCAAACAAATTCAGATGCCATAGAACTTTGTCACACAATAGCAAGTGGACTTTACTGCATTTTATTTATTCTTCTCTGGAAAGCATTCACCACAAATGATCTTACATTGTGGTTGTCTGTAAACATGTCATGTCTTCATCACTGGCTGGGACAACCTCTTAGGTAGGACTATTACCTTACTCTCTTGGATCTCCCTGGCATTCAGGAGAAGACCTAGAATACGGATTGTAAGGTACTGCAGTGGGATTAAGTTGTAAGCATGGTTTGCAATGGGGGCAAATTTGAGTTAGGTGTGGAGACTATAAAGAGTATGTATGATTTATAACCTGTGATTGACCAAGTGGTGGTACAGATGAATAGTTTTTAAGGGAAAAGTGGCTCTTATGTCTGGTATGTACACATGTACCATATGAACACCAAAGAAACTCCTCAGAGTTCTCTCTTTACAGTTCGGACCAGGCTGGTCACCTTCTATGGCATTGCATTATCTCCTCCACACCCCAGCCCCTGCTTTCCTACCTGAGATATACGTCAGTCTCCAATCCAAAGGCTCCTTGTTCAACAGCTTTCTCAAAGGACATCATGGTATTTTCAGGCCCCAACTATGGAAGAAAAGGACATCAGGCTCTATCCCAAGTCTCTCCTAGCACCCCTTTTATGATGGGGGATGAAGCTCAGTAATGAAAGGACTGAGGAGCAAAATTGTTTCCCTTAGCTCTTTTTTCAAAGAATCTGCCTATATTTTCCTGTATCCAAATCTGATTCTGGCACTCTGCTTATTTGAAAACATCACTGACCACTGTAAGGAGAAATGAACTGAAAGTTAGGTAGCCTAGGTGTAAGTCGAGTTTTTACAGTTAATTCCTCCTTCTTGCCATCTCAAGACAATCCATTTTCCTCTCCAGGGGTTCTTATGATTCTAAGGTGCCCTCTCTCACCCACACACCATGCACACCTGTACTCGCCCATGTCCATTATTATGCTTAGACGTACCATGGGTGCACCTCTATGTCCAAAGAGGTCTGGCTTGGGTCCCAGTTTGTCTTTCTCCTGAATGCAGGGAGAATATTTCCCAAATGGTATGGCATAGAAAGACAAAATAAGAAGAAAAAAGGGCAATCCAAGAGCCACTTGCATAGCTGAAAAAGTTGAAAGGAGAGGGAAATAAGAAAAAAAAGAAAAAGCAGAATGGAGAGTCATCCCCGGCAACTATCACAAAAGAGCCATGAGGACCATCCAAATATAAGCATTACTGTTAAGGCCACATTAACTGGAACTGCAAATTTTTAAGGGAATGAACTGTACAGGTAGCAGGAAGTGAAGGAAGGATTGGGATTGTTAAGGAATACGTTGTTAGGAGGGAGAGTTTGGTTGGTTCTGAGAAAGCCTGAAACCTGTAAAGATCAGTCTAAACTGTCCCTATATTTACAGCAGTGAAAGGGACGTTGGTTGTCACAAATCTGCATTCAAAGCTAGCCTCAACCTAGTTGTGTAATAAGGATATGTTGCTTAATATCGCCTGGGTTTTTCTTTATTGTGTAAAATGGGGCCATCTTGCAGCTAACATCTATCTCATAGAGTTGATATGTCAGTGGTGACTCATAATAGGTACTCGATAATTAGATGTTTGTTTCTCAAAGCTACACACGTGTGCATGTGCCTGTCCACAGTAACTGTTATCACTGGATGTTCTCCAATACTTACTGTTTTAAGTCTCTATGGATTTTACCCATTTGCACATTTTTATGTTACCACTTATACTTCAATCACTCTCAAATCTAGATGTTCAGATCTAACCTCTCAATTTTATAAATACATTATATCTCTTCCTTGTTTTTCTTTTTCTCTCATAATGTATCATCTGGTATCTTCTGCTTTGAACTAAAATTTAAGAAGTGAAAAAGAAAAGAGTTCATTATTGTCCCCTTTAAGTTCTTGCCCCAAGATCATTCCCTAAAATTCACTCTCCGCATACACGTACGTGACACTAATACAAACACCTAATGGCAACACTACAAAACCAGTTTTCCTCTTGTCTGCATTCCCCTACAAGCTGAGAAGCAAATACTCCTTATTTAACCAAAAGTGAACAGACAGACATAGAAGAATCTAATGGTGTCTTAGTAAGAGTGCTGAGATACAATTCTATTCTCAAAATAAGATTGTATATAGCTATGATTCTTCCTTGTCTCTATATTAAGGGAACTAGAGAGAGGAAATAATGGCAGAGATAAAAATTTCTACTTCTGCTATAAATCCCTGGGTGTGACAGGGACTCTAGGGGTCTGCTTTTAGTTACCAGGACATAACCAGGGATAGCTGAACCTAGTGCAAATTCAATAGATGAAACTAGTAATACTGAATACAAACTAAAAGAACTCTGACTTGTCCTGTCATTCTGGTCAACTGAAATTAAAATGGCCTCTGTCTAT
This sequence comes from Galemys pyrenaicus, assembly GCA_019455555.1. Taxonomy (NCBI): domain Eukaryota; kingdom Metazoa; phylum Chordata; class Mammalia; order Eulipotyphla; family Talpidae; genus Galemys; species Galemys pyrenaicus. The sequence continues at coordinate 4,267,171 of JAGFMF010012144.1, read as the reverse complement.
TCTTGTCCCCACCCCAACCTAGCTGAGGTCTAACAATAAAGACATAGATTCTAGAAGGAAACTATGTCGAGAAAAATCTAGAAGATGGCCTGTTTGGTAAGGAAACACTATGACAAGCCACATAGGGTTTGTGAGCTTGAAACAAGGAGCAGGCCTGAGTACAAACTAAATGAATTTCAAAGAGGAATCGTGACAGTGCAGTATGTAATCTATAGCCAGAACTAAAAGGATCAGACAAAGTTCCACCTCGTAACATACCTTCTCCTTCCAAATGTATCAAGTAGCTAACCATAGGCCAGGAAAGAACAGTCATCACACATATGCTGCTCAAGTGTAAGAAGGGAGCAAAGACCTGGGAGAAAGTCAAAAGTCAGGCTGAATACACCTGGACAGACAGTGCTAGACCCACAGGATGATGCTTACCTGCAGTGATAGCCCAACTGTCAGCCACCTCTCTCTCCAGAAAGTGGATAAAAGCCACAATAAAAGCGACTCTGCCAGAATTATTAGCAAAATCAGCACCTGGGGAAACAAAGAATTTAACTTCCAGGCACTAGACGGGATGATAACTGTCATTGGTAATTTATGTTTATCTCCACAGGGTCAGAGAGCTCATTTTCTCATCTGTTTGGTTTTTCTTTTTAATCTGACACTCTTGCAAATCCCAAACATCAGATAGGTCTGGTCATTTGCCTTCTTGTCTCCCAAGTCTTTGCTGTAAAGCAAGGCTGGGAAAAAAATATAGATAGCTGGGCTCTCCCTGGTGGCTCAGTGGATTAAGCAACGCACTATGAAGCAAACCATAGCCCTGCAGCACGAGTTCGATTCCTGACGCTGGCTGGGGGAGGTGACCACATGGAGAAGGCAGATCTCTCCTGCCTGGCCCGCTGCTCCCCTCCACAGTGTATTTCAGTCAGTCTGCCTGTTCTGCCCCCTGCTCTGTCTGGTAGATTCTCTCACTGCCCCGCACCTCTGGCCTGTACCCTAGTGCTTGTATGCATAAATAAATAAATCTTTAAAAAAAAACCAAAAACCCAAAAAACCCAAAAGTATAAAAAGAAAATTACACAGCTGTGTGGTCTGTTGTCTTTATTGATTTATCATCTCCCACCTTAGCTGGGTCCTCAACCTTGCTCAGTATCTCTCACTCAGTTTCAAAAATTACTATTCCAAGTTTCCGCTACTTTTTTTTTTACCACTATTTTAATTGCCTTTTCAATATTTATTTTCCCCAACAGACTATAAGCTTCATGAGGCAAAAGACAGTATTTATTTATTACTATATTCTCACTGCCTTCCAGAAGGCAACAGTAAGCACCCAGCAAATATTTGTTAAGCAGGTAAGGAAAAAATCCTGCCTCCCAGGACACTATATACTGCATAAAGAACATTGAGACGAAAAAGACATAACTTTTTTAACTTCTTCCCCTTCAAAATGTATCGTTTTTTTCTACATTTATATTCCCTATAGAATGCTTGCTTCCCTCCTTTACCCAATCCCTGTATCTATTAAAATATGTGAATCGATAATTAAACCTCACCAAAAAAACTGCACGCTTTGCTGACTTCAATGTCTTGGGTTTTTTTTCCCCTCAAGATTTACTCAATTATACACACAAGAGCTGGCGTGTAGGCCAGAACTGGAGGGGGGTGGGGCAGTGAGAGGATCCACAACAGACAGGGTGGGGAGCAGAACAGGCAGCTCTACTGAAATATACTGCTGAGGGGAGCAGCAGCTGAGACAGGAGAGGTCTGCTGTGCCACAACGGTCAGCTCCCTGGCCGGGGTTCGAATTGGCGCACAGAGGCCTGATAGATTCATAGTGCTGAGACGTAACACCCTGTGCCACCATGGAGGCCCCTTCAATGGCTATTTTTACCAAATAGTTCAGGAAGAAATATTTCCAATCTTTAACAAATTACTTCAGATAATCTAAAAAAGAGGGAACACATTCTAAATGTTTCATGAACACAGTAAAAGTGATACCCAAACTTAACAAGGGGATTACAAGAAAGAAAAAATATAGGTGAATCTCTCTTACATACATAAATGCAAAAATCTTAAATAACCTATTAACAAATCAAATGCATCATAACACATAGGTTTAGTTGTCAAATCAGACTCACATGATCTTATGTGATTTTGTGATCTTATCCAACCCTAAACTTTACTAGTGATTTAAAGAATACAGGCATTATATGGTAAAGGTAAAACATTTTCCCTTGAAGAAAGCTTGATCTTATCAAACACAGTTATTCACAAAAGGTTTTTCCTTTCATTCATTAGGATAATTTTAGTCTTAAGACTCAAAATGTGAAGAGCATTTTGAGCAAAGTACGTGGATATACTGCTTCACGGAAGGAGTATCTTTGGTTATGGCGCATCCTTATCTTATAATCCATTCACTATACAACTTCAGCCAGCTATGCCTCCTACCCTACACATCTGTAAGGTTTACTTACAGTAAGCAACTCAGATATACCAAGTTAAATCCTGCTAGAAAGGTTCATAGATAAGAATTTTCCATTAATAAATATCTTTAGTGTGTTTGCCATTGGGGGTTGGGTTATTAGTATGTTTATAAGGAGTTCTACTTAAGGTGATTCATTTTTTCTGAGCATCCTTAGGTAGAAGGGGAATCAATTATAGGCCTTTTGCTAACCTTTTCCCGCAGTGTTTATTCTGAATACACTAAAATTAAAACTCCAAGCCCTACAGAATTTCCTTTGCCTTAGAAGTAGTGTATCTCCTAAGTCTGATAAGTGTAGCCCTTCATGATTTGAAGGCCCAACCTTAAGATAGTTGCCTTCCAAAGGGAGGAACAATGCTTCTTATAACCCATCTTCATCATCTCTCATTACCTGGGCTTATAACTAGAATTAGGTCCAAGGAGGCCTCAAGAGATGAAGGCTTTGCTAATTAATATTAACAACCACCACCAAAAAAAATAAACCCTGAAGACTATGGCTGGGGGAGGAGGAGATGATTCCATAGGGTTCCAGACAAAAAAAAAGGAACATAATTTTTAGATGATATAAAATGTATTGATATGAACACACTTAACATAGATTCTGGATTCAATATACCAGATTTTAGGTATTATGCAGCTCAGACAGTTCTAATTGTTTATCTCAATAGTCGCCTGTGCTTAATGATATTGGGATGCCAGTAATTTTTTTGATGTAATGTATAAAAAGAATTCAGATTTACTGAGAAAGGTTCCTGAAATGTTATCACCAGTGATCAGCTAATCCATTCCTTATCCTGTTCTCTGGGAGTTCTCAGAAAACAGTGAAAACTAGACTGGTAAAGAAAATGTCATTGTCCTTTAAAAAAATGCTATAGAGGCTATGCTCTGTGCCTACATGAAGATGAGAATTGCTAACATTGAATCTGCCTTCTGACTTTCAAAGGCAATAATGAGATCCTGCCTTGGCAGAGGCCAAGTAGTAGCATTTACTGCCAAAAGCAAGATAAGCACGGTTTCCATAATAGACTCAAGCTTGGAATGGTAATCAGAATGGTCTGATGTATAGGGATTCTTGGTAGCAACTAAGTGACCATGCTTTCCCAACTGCAGCAGATGGTAATCTGAATAAAACTAATTTGCTCATTTCTCAACCTATAATTTTTCTCTATAAGATCTTGCGACTTCAACTTCCATCTATTCCAATAACTCTTATGTTTGTATTTCTAGTTCATATCTCTCACTTAAGTAATTTAAAGGGCACCACTATGGGAGTTTGACATGCTCTTGGATTTGATGAAACATCAAGAATGGTTATCAAAGCCATTCCTGAAAAAAAATCTACAAAGAAAGCAAGAGGCTGTGGCAAGAGCTACTGAGGCTCACGGCAAACCCAAATGAAGGCGGCCATGCTGGAAATGAGCTTCCCGCTCCAGATGGTGGTGGCAAAAATGCTTTCTTTCTTTCTTTCTTTTTTTTTTTTAAATGCTTACTTTAGAGAAACAATACTGGTGACATTTTTCAAAGGGCTCCAAACAAAGGCAGTGGGAGGACAAGAGGTCCACACAGAGAAATTTCAGTGGGAACAGAAACATCAGCACTAACTCTATTAAGAACATTACAAAGTTGTCAGCAGAAGGATCTCTAAAAACACTCATAGAAAAGGCCTATGAGGTAAAGAGCCAATAATTGTGCATTTAAATAGTTCTGATGGAACAGACCCAGCCACATACACCTATAATGCCTCTTGTGGTACTATGTTCTTTTTTTCTATCTCCTCTTCCCCTGGGTTCTGCCCTGGTGGGAGAGGAAAAAGGATCATTATTCTCTCTCCATGGTTGTTAGGTTTCTAGGCCTACATCAGGCCCAAATAGAGAAGGAGGGAAATTATCATAAGGAGTCTGGTTTTCATAACAGAACGAATTGAAACTTTTAATCACTGAAGTGAGAATATTCTCATGACTATAAAAACCTGGTGACATAAACTAGCTTGCCTAAGATTTTAATCGGATAAGAACAGTCACAGGATGAGTTTAAAAATGCCAAAACCAGGGATGCGGAAAAAAAAAATTAAGTTTGGGTTCAGTTCCTTTCATAAGTCAATGATATGTTAGAAATTTAATAATTTCCTTTAAAAACAGTGTTAGTAATATTAATAATAACAATAACAGCAATAAAGACACAGAAACCAAAAATGAGGAGTCAAGGACAGACTGGGGACACCTGGTGGGGAGGGGAGGGGGAGG
>JAGFMF010012144.1:4248155-4262408 GCA_019455555.1 Galemys pyrenaicus | reverse complement strand
AGGTGATGGTGCACTGGTGAGATGGTGATGGGGAATACATGGGGATTACAATTAATGGCAAGTATATGTAAATTTTAAAATATTCTAATAAAAAAAAATAAAAACAGTGTTAGTAGATTTCTTCTTTCTAAGGGGATGAATGAGAGAAAGAGCAAGTCTGTACCAAACACTGACTGCCTGGTCTAAAGCCTCTTAAGGAGTCAGAAGTCCTACCTTGTGACACCAGTGCAGATGTAGTTCATACCCTTCCCAAATTAATAAAAATCCAAGTAGCTAAAGAAGCAAAGAAGAAAAAGGAAAAGGTTAGTTTGAAGTCACCAAGTTGCTATTCAAAGCACTGTTCGGTAGTTGAAAATTTCTTTCACATTCTGGCACTGTATTCACGTCTTACTAATGCTGTCTTTTCAGTCACTGAGAATTTGCCATACTATTTGCCATACTATTACCTAAAAATCTCTCTTCCCACGACACCGACCCTTCAAAGCCAGTTAAAGTATCATCTCCTATGTAAATTTCACCAGCACAGTCAATAATTCCAGAAGAATTATTAACTCCTCTGGAATTTCATAACAATCATCACACTAATATCCTTCCTGAGTTCCTGCCAAATTTTTTCCCTGTGATAGACTTTATTCCTAGTATTACTTAGACCTATTTGTGAGAGAAGAGAGGTCAGAGGTCAGTCCTTCCAAAGCCATTTACCTAGTCCTGATGGAGTTAACCCCAGATGCTGAGGGGAACCAGCAGTTATCACTGTGAACCACTGTTGTTAATGCTGGTTTGTATTCAATACATCTTAACTAGACTTTAAATCTAGTCTGTCACCCGGTCAATGTGGAGATGGAAACTACAAACTAGAGTCCTCAGATGTCTAGGATATTAATGAGAGCTTGACTCTACAAGTCACTTCCTTTTTCATCAAAATAACGACGTGATTTCATTTGCTCTTTACCCATCCCTATAGAAAACCAATTTATTAATTGGTTTATTTATTAATTTATTAATGTTATTTATTAATTTATTAATGTCATTCTCATTTGAAAGAAAAGAACTGGAAACCCAAAAGAGTCCTATAACTTAAGATTACAAGGTAACAACAATAGAGCTGGCAATAGAATCCAGGTCTCCCTCTTTGTTCACTATTGTTGCCATATAGGTATCAAAAAAGAAAGTTAGGGTACAGTAGAAAGTTTATTAAAAATATTGCCTTTCTGGACATGAAAATTCATTGGAAGCTAATGATACCATTTTATATTCATTGTATATGGAAAGCATACAATTCAATGTGCAGAGTTTAGCTCAAAGCACATCCTTCAACCTGCATTTTCCCCATTAAAAAGCAAAGTTGCTAAATTGGCCTATCTGCCCTATTATCACCTTTCACCACAACTTCCAGGATGACTTTCCTAAAATAGAAATCTGATTTACGCCAAATTTATGACAAAAATCTATAACACATCTATCTTTTTAGCTTTGTTCCTCATTATTCTTCATTCATTATGCCTGTATGCAAACAGAATTGATGTTGCCATAGTCAAACCTCATATTTTTGTCTTTCTGACTCTGTCATAATGTTCCTACAGCCTGATATATTCTTCCCCACCCCCATATACATATGTCCAAATCCAACATCCCTTCAAGATCCCACTCCAGTGCCTCCTCTTCCAAGAAGCCTTAATTAATCCTCATAGGTAGAAGAAGGTACCTTTTCAGAACTCATGAAGAACTTCATTCAGATCTCTCTAAAGATTATTATAATGTTCTTCGTGTGTTATTTACTCTTGTCTATGACTTAGTTGCCCTACTAGATTCTAAATTCACTGAACTAAGGCATTTTTGTAATCATATTTCATATTTATTTCTATTATGTGCTTTGCACGAGACAGAAAATTTTGTTTCTGTTTTATTGATTTCTATATACTCAGCACTTACACTCATATAATGATTAATGACTTTTGTTGAAAGAAAAAAATGATGCAAATGGCAATTATTTAAGGGTTGGGATCTTTTTTCAGATAGCAAAACAGTAAGGATAAGGAATCATGAAAACAAACGCAACTATAATGCCTTGTGTATAAGTGGTTACTAAAAAACTCCACTTACTTAAAAAGTTATGCTCCCATAAGCTTTTAATTTACACAGTTTTCTGTTGTTTGGCCTGAATCTGTCATAACACACAACACAACAGGCAGCAGAGGGAGAGCCACTGCTGCTAAAGCCTTTTGCTAAAATGTCATTTGTACTTATACTATGGGATTAGCATTTATACTATAACAGGTTTAACAGCAGCTAATTTGTGAGACCCAAAAATAGTGATTCTTAAGGGATGGGATATAAAAAGAGGTAGTTCAATATGTAAAGGCATTGCCAATGTGAAGTGAGTACCTATGACTGCTAGGTAGGTATAGACCAAGCTATGAAACGGGAATAGAAGGAGGATGTTCTACCACTCCTTCAAAGGGTAAAGGTAGTAAGACACCCTCTAAGTGCACAAGCCTTTTTCTCATTCATCTATATCTCACGCCTAAAAGTCAAGTGGCAGGTGTAAACTCCAAATTATGCTAAGACAAGAGTGACCGAAGGTTCTGATGGCTTCCAGTCCCGACTAGAAGCAGTCAAATTCGACAGACAGCAGCACTTCTTGAGGTTACTCAAGAAAGAAGTGGGAGAAATGGAAAACATTACTCACCAACAGTAACAAAGAATAGGCAGTCAGGATCCCAAAGATACTCAGGAGAACGATAGACCAGAAGAACCAGAATCCTGTACCTAGATAAACGACCCTGCAAAAATGTGTTTCAAGTCTTTAAATATAGCAGAAACCAGCAGCATCTATGTCATAAACTGGGAGAAGACTGGACTAGATGAGGCATAAGAAAATGGAGGGAGATAGGAAGAGAGGCATTATGGGAACAGATATGTTGGGGACCTTTGGTTGAGGACTTTTAACTTTCCATTATAAGGCAACTGGATATATTAATGGGAGGTTGTATACATGGTATAATGCTTCAAAGTTATTTAGAACATATACTCAAAAGTTACGCCTCCTTTAAAAAATACAGAAATTCTGGGATGCCAGGAGAGAAAAACTCATCCATAAATTTACCACCTTAATAAACTACTAATTTCCATTTTGGCAGATTCATTGTCCATATGCATGTACGTATTCTTACATAACTACAGACATAGCAACCATACTAATCGCTCTGTTTTATATGAGATTTAAAACTTTTAAAAACAGTCCTGATGTGTCCTGTTCCTAAAGTAGTTTATGAGTGAAAACTGTTGACTTACTAAAAGAAAGCGTCACACTTGTTATAGATATTACATATCAAAGAATTCAGACTTCCCATTTAAAGATAATAGAAATGACCTCCTCTCCATTTAAAATCTGGAAAAAATGTATTTTACAATATAAAATATAGATTAGCTAACATATAACCATATTAAAAATAAAAAAAGCAAATTCTCTTTGGTCAAGGGTTATATAAGCCTGCAAGATGAAAGAAACAAACAAGCAGTTCTCCTAGCAAGAGCTATCTTGGATTTAGACATCAGAAGGATTACTCTGTAGAAGGTTGTGATCTTCACAACCAGGAATCAGAAAATGTGTGAGTAAAGTCAACAAATGAACTCAATGGAAAAAAGACAGTCTCTTCAATAAACAGGGAAACTAGGGAAGCTAGGGAAACTATCACATGCAGGAATGAAACTTGACAGCTATCTTACACCAAACACGAAAGTCAACTGAAATAGATCAAAGATTTAATGTAAAACCTGATTAAGCTCCTACAAGCAAGAGTTCTAGTTATTGCTCCTGGCAGTAGCGTCTTGGCAATGACTTTTTAAATTTGATACCAAAAGAAAGGGCAACAAAAGTAAGTAAATATAAACAAGCTGGACGACATCAATCCGAAGAACTTCACACAGTAAATGGAACATCAACAAAACAGAAAATCAACCCACTAATCAGAAAAAAATTGCAAATCATATATCTGATAAAGAGCTAATAGCCAATATATATAAAAACAACTCATACAATTCAATGGCAATTAAAAAATCCAATTTTAAAAATGTGGAAGGAGCTGAATAGATATATTTTTTTAAAGATTTATTTATTCACACACACAAGAGCTGGCGTACAGGCCAGAGTCACCGGAGGTGACAGGATTCACCAGACAGAGTAGGGAGCAGAACAGGCAGACTGACTGAAACACACTGCTGAGGGCAGCAGCGGGTGCGGGTGTGGCAGAAGATGTCTGCTGTGCCATGTGGGGGCCCCTCCTTGGCCAGCGGCAGGGATGGAACTCGTGCTGCAGTGGCTGCGGTTTGCTTCATAGTGTGTTGCTTAACCCACTGCGCCACCAGGGAGCCCCTAAATAGATATTATCTTAAAGAAAACATACAGAGGACCAAAAGGTGCTCAACATGGGTAATCATCAGGGAATATAAATCAAAACCACAATTTCATATATGAATATTATTTAGCCATAATGAAGAAAGAAATCTTGCCACTGGTGACAATACGGATGAACCCTGAGGGTACTGTGCTAAGTGAAGTAAATCAAAAAGAGAAAAACTAATATTCTATGATAACACTTATACATGAAATCTAAAACAAACAAACAAAATCAAATTCATAGATTCAAAAACCAGACTGGTGATTGCCAGAGGCAGGGGTTGAAACGGGTGTATAGAATGGGTGAAGGTAATAAAAAGATATAAACTTGATATAATGTACTATATGGTGGCTACAATTAATAATACTGTATTGCTTATTTGTAAGTAGGGCTAAGAGTAGATCTTTAAAGTTCTTGTCACACACAAGAAAATTTGTAACTGTGACAATTGTGTGTGATGTTAACTAGACTTGAAGTAGTGAACATTTTATAGTATGTACAAATAAACCATTATACAGTACATGTGAAACTAATAAAATGTTATATGTAAATTCTATCTCAATAATGAGGTTTTTTTAAAACTTGTGGGAAATTTTAAAGAAATAAAACATGTTTGTATTTTAAGCGTTATAGCGTGATTTTTTATATATATTTTACATTATTTTTCATTTTTGTACATTGTATATTTCACATCCCTGTGAAATTCCCATCACCAATTCACCTGTATATGGTATGATTTAGAACTGACAATCCGAAGAAAAAATTTACTAAGGATCCCACAAGGCAAAGGAAAAGTAAAAAAAAACAAAAAACAACTAGTTTTGAAACTTACTAAATTAAAAAGAAATTCCATCTACAAATGTGATAAAAAATTATTCACTATTAGAACAGTTGGTCAAAATAGGTTAAAAGAGAGACTCATCTACCTCAGTTGCGAATGGGAAATTGCTATAACAGAGCTTTGAGAAAGAGCTTTGATAACAGGCACAATGAATTTTAAGAGTGTTTATTATTCTTCTTGACTCAGCAATGCCACTGATGAGAATCTACTCTAAGAACAAAAGTCCAAATACAAAGATTTCTCTGACTTCTATTTTATAAAAACAAGAAAAATAGAAACACTCAAAATGCCTAACAATAAAAAGTAGTGAAGTATATTAGAGCATCCTCATGTCAAGAAATATTTTGAAACCACTTTATGTTTATTAAGAGTTTTAAAAATTCATCAAAACATTTGTGATTATTTTAACTGAAAAGTAAAAGTAAAATGATCATACACACTTATAGATACACACATATAGAATGAGCATAATACAAAAATAAGCATAGGGGCCTCCCTGGTGGATCAAGGGGTTTAAGTCAGCTCTATCAAGCTATCACCAGCCACTGCAGATGCACTGGATTCTGGCCAGGGAGCTAACCTACATGGCACAGCAGACCTCTCCTGTCTCATCCACTGCTCCCCTCAGCAGTGTATTTCAGTAGACCTGCCTGTTCTGATCCCCACTCTGTCTCTGGTGACTCCTCTCAAGCCCCCCCTCACCTCTGACCTACACCCCAGTTCTTATATATATAAATAATCTTTATAAACAAATAAAAATAAGCATAGAAAAAAGGTTGGGAAATATAACAAGTGATTTTGTCCCCCAAGAATAAGACTAAGCAGATTTTTAAGTTTTCTGTATTTTTAGATTTAAAATAACCATGTTATACTTCTATAAAAAGATAAATATGGGCCTCCCTGGTGGCGCAGCAGGTTGAGCGCCACACTGTGAAGCATCCGCAGCACAGCAGCGCTGAGTTTGATCCCCGGCCAGGGAGGGGACCCACATGGTGCAGCAGACCTCTCCTGCCTCGCCCGCTGCTCCCCTCAGCAGTGTACTTCAGTCCATCTACCTGTTCTGCTCCCTGCTCTGTCTCTGGTGAATCCTCTCACCTCCCACGACTCTGGCCTGTACCCCAGCTCTTGTAGGCATAAATAAATATTTAAAAAGAAATGGTATTCCATTTTTTTAAAGCCTCACACTGAAAATATTCATTTCTCCTCCAAATATCAAATAGGGGGTAAGATGTGTGACAATCAGGCCAGAGAAACTGCAAGGGTTAGGACTATGAAAGGGTACTGAGAAGGGATTCCCATTTCTATGTTTAGAATCCTAGGAAGTCCCCTAAGGAGTGAGGAGGAAGCAATGAGTTGGCAATGAACAACAGGGTTCAAGACAAAGATCATGAAGATTAATTAGTGTAGGCACCACCAGTATCCCAGAGACAGAGACTGAGGAACAATATGTCAACTAGAGGATTAGGGACTTTGGAAGCACAGAAAAAACTTCCCAACTGAGCCAGAATTGGTCTGAGAGGAAGCACAAGTGAAAGGAAAATACAAGAGGTGAGAGAGTTTCATTACCAGGCCCCAGGGTCAAGCTTCTTACCCACCAGCTGGGGAAAGCCCAATTTGTCTAGCCTCCCTACTATGCCAATAGATCTTTTCACCTGAGGCAGATTCCAGGTGGCAGTAAGAACAAAGTCTGAAAATACAAAAAATGAAACTTACCAGTCAAAGCCCACGAATTCATTTGAGGATTCTAGCCACAAGAACAGCAAAAGCACAGATAAGCCAGCCGAAAAAATCAGAAATAAGCAAAATATTTGTTCTCTCTGGGAAGAGAAAGAAGGAAATCTAATTTAGCTCCATTTAGCCATTTCACTCACCAATTTCTATACATACTTGCCAAGGGTCTGTATAGATGTGGTACTAATTACCCTTCCCAGACTGCATTCTTTTACCCCTATGGAATTTTATATATCTATTTATAACATTTATTACACTGAACTGCAATGATGTGTTTAGATCTGTTGCTACAGTTGTTTGAGGAAAAGGAACTTCTGCTGACTCATCTCAGTATTGCCAGTATCAAGCTAGTTCTTTAAATGCAACTGACTTGCAATAATCATCTCTTGAATTCATCTACATCTCCATCTACCAAATGCTTGATGATTCATTCATTAAGTCATTCATTCGTTCATTCATTAGTTCATTTAGTCATTTATCTACTACCCGTATTTGAAAGGAAGTATGTTAAGAACTAAACTTTTTGTTTGAGGACAATACTAGAAATCTGACAAGCTGCTTTCATTTATTTTGCAATCTAGCCATGTAAGTTAGGTATTATTAACATCATTTTGCTGAAGAACTAAAGCTCGGAGAGGTAAAGTAACTGACTCGAGATCAAACAACCAAGAAATAGCAGGACCACTGCCCAGATTTGTGAGCCCAAAGTGAAGATATAGGTTACCTTTACACATGAGGTCTTCAAGCTGAGTCTTAAAAGGCAACCCCTTCCACTGAAAGTTACATCACAAATCATCCATACCAGATTCTGCCAAACCCTTCCTGGAAATGTTGACTTTGGGTTGCTACCTGAGTTATTAATCCTAACATTTCTGTATCACATATGAATAAGAAATGTTGCCTCTTTGACTAACTGTAAATCTTTTTTAAAGGGATAGAGTAATACCTGCACTGCTGAATTATGGGGTTAATGTGAACAGTAAGAATAAGGAAATAAAGTGGAAAACATCGAAAGGACATTTCAAAGAGAAGAGACACATTACCGCTATCAAGGCACTACACCACCACTTTCTTGAGTCTAGGAGGATAAGAACATAGGATTTAACTCAGGTCTTATTCTCTGCACAAAATTTGTATATGAACTTTAAAAAAAAAATGCGGCAGGTGTTATCACCTCCTTGATCAAAACCCTCCTAGAGCCTCCTATTACATTAGACCACCACCCAAACTGCCGCCGTGGCCAACAAGATCCACTGTGATCAACTCGTGCCCATCCCCAAATTTATGCCACTCATTCTACACTCCTGACTCTATTTCTGAATTAAATCACGTGAGCCTTCTTTCTAGAACGCTAGTTTCTAGAACCTGACCAAACCTTTTCCCATCCCAAGAGCTTTGTACTTTCTGGTTCCTATGCCTGATAAACTTTGCCCCCTTTGTAAACCTGGCTAGTGGCACCTCTTTATTTAGGAGACAGTTCATATGATAGTTTTTCAAAGACATTTTCTCTAACTACTTTCCCATTCCAGTTTCTGACACATTTTCCATTTAACTCTTATCACAGTCTGAAATAATCTCTACTTACTGTTCATCACCTAACTTGTGCCACTAGAATATAATCTGTTGGCGGGCCAGAGGTTTTAGTTGTCTTATTCCCTGTGGCTAATAGTAACTAGTGTTCTATAACCTTGTTTTTGCTGAATAAATCCGTTTACTTATACTGATTCTCAGGCTCTTGCTCAAAAATTCTTATAGGTACCCCACTGCTTACAAAATAAAGTTAAAATACTTTATCTTGACATTAAGATGGTTCATAATTTGATCAAACTTACCATTTACCATTCATCCCCTTACGTGTCCCTAAATTCAATACCAGAAATTCGCTTTTCCCTAAACATACCACCGTGCTTCTCTATCTCTGGAATTTTGACCACATTATTTTCTCTACCCAAAATACCCTGTACTATTTCTATATGTATAAAATCACTCCCATAAGTCAGTGACTCCAGAAACCATGATAATAATAAAAATAGAACCCACATTTGGGTTAAGGTCTCAGTGTGCGCTGAGTGTTTTCCATATTAACTCTTCTATCCTTACATCAACCTTATTGCTAGGTATGACTAAAGCACCTTAAAACTTTATTCTCTGACACCTCCTCCAATACCATTTATTCCACCACCCACTATCTTTACCTATCCAATTATTAGTCACCTTTCTAAAGACTAATCAGTCCCTCCTTAGCTCACAGATACATGTGTGTTACACACACACAATTATGACATGTATCTTACTATACTGAGATTTTGTGTACTTGTCTTTTCCTCCAGGAGACTCTCTTTTCCTCTAGAAACTATGTTTGAGGCAGTTCTGTTATCCCCAGTTACTAGCACAGAAGTCAAATATCTGGGCAAGAGAGACAAGGAGAACACTCCTGCCTAATCCAATGAAGCTTCCTGTTCTTTCTACCTAATGCATATGACATTAGTAATCCAATTGGTGAGAGTCTTGGATCTTAGATGAACCATGCTTACAAATAAGTGAAAAAAAGTAATATGCCCCTCTTCTTCTCATTTCAGCATGCACATCATTTGGTCTCTTGAGGTGTGCGTTGCAACATACAGTATAGGGAAAAAAAGACATCCTGAAAGGGGTAGGTCACATGTGACCACCCAGTCTCACCAGAGCTCTTCATTAAGGAAAATCAGGCATTAGTCTGACCAATAATAAAAGATCACCTCGTTAACCACTTGCTGTTCTGGTCTCATAAGCATAGCCGATTTGGGATACTCGCAATGAAGAAACTCACAAAATCAAAGATTTAGTCATTTCTATAGTCCCTAACCAAAAATAACCAATTGAACCTAAACTACTTGAACACTACTTTTTCTTCAAGTTTCAGTGAATGAAAAGTACAAAAGTAAATAAATGAGTGAATGAGGTAAGGCAAAGAAGTAAAGAACAAAATGAAGAACAAGCACATGATTTTGTAAGGTTAACTTTGGTTCCAGAATTATGGCAGTCTTTTCATGGAAGAACCAGAGCACCAGCAAATCCAGTTCTGGAGACTATAATGAAGTTCGCACTAGCCCAAGTACCCCACATTGGAGCAAGTGTGATCCAGCTGTTTTCCATGTTTCTATACCCGAGAGCAGCAGCAGTATTCATAAATAAGTCTTTTCTCCTTTTGTACTTTCCACTGGCAGGTGTAGCAGCCAGTAATGAAGGTAAGATAGCACTGGTAGTTGAAGATGTGTACAATCCATGAATTATGCTTTTTCTTTCTTCTTGACCTCTTGCTCCTGCGTTCAGTCCTCCTTACCTTATCCATAGTTCACCGTTTTGCTGGAAGGACAAATAAAATAATCAGGATCTAGTAGCTTCTTCAAGGTTTCATGTCCTTATTCTACAGAAAATTCCATCAAAAATAGAGGGGTTTTGAAAAATGTATAATCTAAGAGAATGTACTGATTCAATGCAGAAGAGTACAGCTTCATCCCTCCTTTCTCATTAACCTGTTAATGTTTGTTGGAAGCATGGGTGAGGCATGGCTAAAAAGTTTCTCAAACAACTGCTTGCCCCTTCCCTCCTTTTCCTCTCCCATGACAAATCAATTAGGATAGAATGAATATTCAAATTAGCAATGACTGACATAAGCCAAGTTTACTTTTTTCTTTTGCCCACAAAAATATTTCAACAGTAGAAACAACAGATCAGATGGTATGCAGCTTCACGTCATTAAGAACTTAGACATGTTCCATCTTGTTGTTCTACTACAGCACAGCTTTCTTCTCAGGGGGTCCAAAATGGCTACTCTACTCATCACTCCAAAATCTAATCAGCAGGAAAAGAAAGGAACAAAAGTTGTGCCCCCTTATTTTAAGCACACTTATAGAAGTTGAATTTGACATTTCACTAACAGATAGGGGTTTTTTTCTAACTTAAAAAATAGATATTGAGGGATACCTACTTGTTACTATTGCATTTTCTCACCACACTCTGATATGAAAAAAATTGTTCTCAGAAATAGAAACTTTCAGAGAATGTGTGGAATCAAATGTGGGAAGGGGGGGAAACAAATTATTTAAAAACAAGCAAGAACAGTCTTAAATGACCTGATCCCAGGCAACAGTATCTGCTCCTGAAAACACTATGGTGCACTCCACTTTGCTTTTTGTGAAAGGCACACTTGTGCTACAGTTAAGAGTCATAGTCTCAGTGTCCACTTCCAGCCAAAATGGAGTAACAGGGACTGAAGTAACCTTCATATCTTAAGTAACTGAAAAACAGAAAAATGTGAACCAACAGTTTCCAGGCAGCAGAAAATAGGCACAGAAGGACAGTAATCCTTGAGAGAAGGGAAACAAAGAAGTGTGCATTATGAATGCCCACTGACAACCTGACTAGGGTTTCCAGGATGAAATACCAAAAGCACTTCAGATAGAGCCTGGCAGTATCCCTGAACTGAATACACAGAAATGGGAATACGGGAAGGTAAGGGTTCCCCCTGTGTCTCACTCTCCCACCCCAGTCTCTGATTAAATACTGGTCAGTCACGCATTTGAAAAAAATTACCCTTGGCTAGGGGAAGACCATAAAAAAGGAGGTGGTAGGGCAAACTCCAGACCTCAGAAAACTTTGTAATACTACTGTGTAACACACTCAAAAAAGCATGCTTAAGTAGTGGAAATAATTTCGCCTACCCTAAAAGCTGCTATGACTTGGCCACACAAGATCATATATAAGCTCAAAAGAATCTAAAGTTCCAAGTAACTGATGGTGTTCTGGAAAAAAGATCAAATTCACAACAAGCATTGTGAGATACTAGCACGTCAAGAAAACACAATCCAAACGGAGGAGGAAAAAATTCATGAACAACTACTAAAAAATGTCTCAGATGACAGAATTAGTGAACACGACATTACATTACTACATCTATATCCTATATGTTCAAGACAGTACAGGAAACCATGCATATTAAGGAAAGACATGAAATATTTTTAGAAGATGAAAACTGAGCTTCTATAGAAAGCATACATCTGAGATGAAAAATGCACTGCTTAGATTAAGTTCAGATTAGATACTACAGAAGAAAAGATTATAGTATTTGAGAATGTTTAAAAATGAAGAGTAGGCTGGGCTACAGAACTATCAGTCATCTAATATAAATGTGACTGGAGACTTTGAAAGAGAGGAGAGAGAAAAACAATATTTGAAGAAAGGACTGAAAATTTTCCAAATTCAATGAAAACCCACAGACACAAGGAGTACAGAAACCCCAAGGAAATGACATGTCTAGAAAACTATAAGGCATTCAAGGTGCTTAAAAACACTGGTAAGAGAAAAAGGACATATGGCACAAACAGAGAGGAAAGTTATATTACATGTAAAGGGACAAAGATAAAAATGTTTCATCACATTCGTTCAAAAAGAATGATTTCTTATTGAGAACAATGAAAGCCAAGTGGAGCAGCATCTTTAAAGGGCAAACAAAAACAAAACCCACATGAACCAAAAGTGGAAAGATTAATTATCAGATGACTAACATTACAAGAAATGTTAAATTAAGTCATTCAGTAGGATGGAAAAAGGTACCAGGGTGGGAACACACATCTACATAAAAGGATAAGTTACTGGAAATATTAAACATATGGGTAGAAGTAAAACATTTTTCTTATTTATGAAATCACTTCAGAGAATAATTGTTTGAAGCAAATACAATAACAATGAATATGCAGCTTTTAAAACTGCAGAACTAAAACGTATGACAATAGTTCAAAGGCCAGGAACGGGAAAGTGAAAGTTTATAGTTCTCATACTATATGTGAAGTGCTCTAATAATACTTGGAGATGGACTCTAATAAGTTAAAGTTGTATACTATAAATTACAAAGTAACCTCTGAACAATGTACATATATAAAATATATACCTTTATATAAGGTGTATATAAAAGTACAGATAATAAGCCAACAAAGGAGACAAAATGAAATCATAAGTATTACTCAACCCAAAGAAAGCAAGAACAGTGAAGTGGAATGTAGATGAGAACAAATAGAAAGCCAATAGTAAAATACCATATTTAAACCTAAATATATCATTATTTTAAACCTACATGAACTAAATGCCCCATTTTTTAAAAAAAGCTCAACTATATGCTCCTTATATGAATGTGATTTGTTGAAATAGAAGATGAAAGAATAGGGAAAGATACAACTAGTATATTTATCATGGTGCCATTAAAGGTTAATGCCATATACCAATCAAAGGGGAAACTTCAGTCACTTATAAAAGGAGAGTAGATCGCCTCCTATTAGGAAGGTGCTGTAAAGTTACATAGTAAAGGGTATGAACAAAAGTGTAACTAAAGAAAAGGTAAAAACTATGGCCAGTGATACAATCTATTTCATTATATTACCAGTGGATGGGGAAAATCTCAAGCTAAAAAGCACTAGAGACATTTAGTTTTCTTAAAAAGAGTTTTCAGTCTTACAGGAGCCCAATCAACAGCCTCTAAAGGAAAAATACACAAATCTCCGATCATGGCAGGAAATTCAACACACTTCTCTCAATACAAGACAAAGCAAGCAGACAAAAAAGTCTGTAAGTGCTGGGCAAACTGGACTGCTACATGCAAAAGAATGAAACTAGAATACTGCCTTTCACCATGCACAAAAATCAGCTCAAAATGGATTCAGGACTTAGACATAAGACCTGAAACCATAAAAATATCTAGAAGAAAAAGTAGGCAAAACCCTACATGACATACACATCAATGACATCTTTAGAGATACAACACCTAAAGCACAGATAGTGAAGGAAAAGATAAACAGCTGGGACTACATCAAACTTAAAAGCTTCTGTACAGCAAAGGACACGCTAACCAAAACAAAGCAACAACCCACCAACTGGGAGGAAATCTTTGCACACAACATTACTGACAAGGGACTTATCACACAGATCCACAAAGAATAACCAGACTAAACAAAAACAAAGTGAACAACCCAGTCAAAAAATGGGCAAAACAGCTAAAAAGACAATTCTCCAAAGAGGAAATGCATATGGCCAACAGGCTTATGAAAAAATGCTCAACTTCTGTTGTCATCAGAGAAATGCAAATCAAAACCACTATGAGACACCACCTTACACCAGTAAGAATGGCACATATCAAAAAGTTAGTGTTGACGAGGATGTGGAGAAAAAGGAACTCTCTTACACGGCTGGTGGGAATGCAAGCTGGTCCAACCATTATGGAAAGCAGTATGGCAGTTCCTCAATCTACTA